>JAOEHY010043540.1:0-40540 GCA_025447955.1 Psilopsiagon aurifrons | reverse complement strand
AGGGGCAGGATCACCTCCCTCGACCTGCTGGTCACACTCCTTTTGATGCAGCCCAGGATACGGTTGGCTTTCTGGGCAGCAAGAGCACACTGTAGCCCGCTCATGTTCATTTTCTCATCATTCAACACCCCCAAGTCCTTCTCCACAGGGCTGCTCTGAATCTTTTCTCTAAGAGGCAAATAACATTAATTATGCACAATTTGCCCTTAGCAAAAGCATGCTGGGTGTTTCAAATCACCCTTTTTTCTTTCCTCTGCTCAAAAAGGGCTTCCAGAAAGATTTTCTCCATAATCTTGCCACTGACCAAGTTCAGCAATCGCTACTGAACAGCAGGCTCACATTTTCCTTTCATGCTAATGGACTTAGAGAAGCCCTTCTAATCTCTCAGTGGTTTCAGATCCACCTGAGCTTTGGTCTTCCTAACTCCAAACCTGCACACTCTGGTAACAGCTCTGTATTTGTCCTAGGTAGTAGCCCATCACTACTTCCCAACTTCTCCTTACTTTCTTTTTGCATTTAGCTTGGTCAGAATTTCTTTGTTCTTCTTTGCTGGCCTTCTGCCATGCTTGCTCCATTTTCTGCATGTTGGAAGGAACTGTTCTTGTGCTTTGAAGAGGTTGTCCTTGAAGATCAACCAGCTCTCTCGAGCCTTTCTGCCCTCCTGAACAGTCTCTCATGGGATCCTGCCAAGCGGATCCCTCAAAGACTTAAAAAACTTCTTTCATGAAGTCACAGTTGAAATTTTGCCATTTGCCTTGCTTCTTTCAGTACTTTTAACATAAGGCTACATCTTTATATGCCAAGACAAAGACACAAGTTTTACATTGACTACTTCCGCCCTATAGCTAAATCATTAATACCTGAAAGAAGTTAATAAGCAAAAATAAAGTACTATGGCTGCAGAATTCTGTTTTGATCAGACTTTTACATCTGCTTTGCACGGATGCAACGGAGTACAGTGGAAAACATGCAACACTTCGCAAGAATTCAAACTAATCACCACTAGGTGGCACCAGCTAATACCAAATCGAATGCTAAAAAGGCAAATAAGGATCAAAAGTTTCAATTTCAAAATTTCATCACAGACATAAGCCTGCAGCACTAAAAATTGTTCTGATCAACTATTTCTTCATATAGTTCCTTATTCTGATCTGCATAGAGTCTGCACGAAAAATGCAAAATTAAAAACACTCTTCTTGGCAAAATAAACTAACTCCCAGTTTGGGGAATGTAAAAAATAACACTCTGCAATACTAACAATAGAACATTTCCAAAATACTGATATAAAATGCATCAGTTTTAGGATGAAGACAATACAACTGATAAAAGAAACCTTAATTTGCACAAAGCCAGTTATTTTTTAAGAATGCAATGATGCGTTTCACACTGGAAAGAGTTCCTTTAATCTTGCCACTAATTCTGCACAGAAAGAGATGCCATACAGACTCAAAAACGAAATGCCAAGGTCATCCACTTATTAGTAGATTGCATCTACACTAATCCTACTCCAAATTACATCTTCATGCCTCAACTTCGTCAGTAATCTCCATTTTGTTTCTGAAGTGAGTTCATAAGAAAACTAGATCTCAAAGTGAATACTTGATAGATCACTAACCTTTACAATGGATTAGTGAAATTTTGCTTTTTTAACAGCTGCAAAGAGATTTGAAAACGGTCTGTAGGTGTGAAGGCTGCTTTTCTTGGGAGTCTTCTTTTTGGAAAGGTTTTTGGTTGAGTTTGCCTTTTCTTTCTTTGGATTTAGACTTTTGGTTTTGGGTCTTTTTTGTTTAACAGTTTTACCACAACAGTTTTCATTTCATCTTTGCAAATCCTTACCAACTGTGGAGCTGTCTTCAAGTACTACATCCACATTTCTGTCTCTGTACTCAACCCTGAAGTCAAGCATTCGAGGTTGTCTTTCCACTATTTGTCTAGATGGCACTACATGGCGAAATGCTGAGGATGAGGATGGAGTTGAAGAAGCTGCTGTAGAATGACTTGTGGGGCCATATGCTGATCCATGTAAAGTCTCTCCACCATATTCACTGAAAGATATGCAGATAAGAAGGTTTAAATAGAACAGCTTGATATGTTTAAATAAAAGTCAGTAAAGCAAAATGAACAGTATTAGTCACGTACTATGGTCCACAACATATACCTCTTGAATAAACTACACAGTCATATCTGAAAATACTGGCTCATTAATAATTAGAACATAACTTTCATATCACCAATATTAACACTTCAGTAACTCAGAAGTGATATAGAAGAACAGCTTAGCTGACAAACAAGCATTTAATTCATCATTTCAGTCCACAGTTCAGTATGCAATTAATATCAGAATTATCTTGATGAGAAGGATTATTTGGTGTTCTGGGAGTGCTGTCACCATGTGAAAACTGGAACCATAGCAACAACCAGCCTTCTACGTCACTGGGCTAGTATCAAATGGAAGTGAGAATAAGAAATACAGCTTAAAATACTGCATATGGATTGGTACCTTCCAATACCAAATTAGTGGAAACAAGTCAGATGTAAAGATAGTACTCCAGGTAAATAAATTAGAGAATGAGGTATATATTGCAAGAAAATATCTAAAAGTACCACAGTAATGCAATACTGAATTCTAGCTTGCCTTTAAGTTCAAAACCCTTCAAGCCTCCTGGACATTCATATAAGAATGTCTCCATACATTCAGCATTACATGTCAGAATAATCTGGGAAACCCTCACTACCCAGAAGCACTTCATCTTCCTCAGTGAATCTCTCCACAAGCAGCATATAATTGGGATTAGAAACAAAGGTAACAAAACATGAAATTTTAGGAACATTACTCCAGGCCAAAACACCTATAATGTACAGAAATAGAATTTGGAAGGCAAGAAACTTCACAGGGTAAGCCTAGAGCTTTCCCTTAGGAATGCTCTTATCAGGAAGATTGTCTGGGCAGTTACAGGATATCATGACAGATGATGCAAGCTAATAAAACGCAAGCACTAAGAGAATGGAAGCCAAGCAAAGAAGGATTTAGAAACGTTGAGATTTAAGTTGTCTCATTTCCATTCTTAATCATGCATTTTGTCCTTGAAATACCGCAAGATCTCTCTACAGAAATTATCCTTAAAGCAAGTCAAATCTGTCATCTAAAGGAGGCCTGAACTTAAAAAAGCATCAATGTGGATGGCATGCATGTCACAGAAGTACAGAAATTATACACAGCTATTGCAAATCCCACCACTGTGCCTTCCACATTTGAAAAAGAAGAATGTATTATGCTTGTAAACGTATTATGCTTGTAAATTACGAAGGCCCTTGTGAAACAAGGGGCTCCTTTACTTCTGACATCAGCAGGTGCAGAAAGATGAATTCCCAGCCACCAAGACCCACACTCAAAGACCCTTGCTCAAAGGTCCAAGACCCACTTCAGAGGTCCAAAGAGCCCAGGAAACAGTCTTATTTTCAGGATTTTAAAAAAAGCATAATTATGGAGTGATATGTTATTGTCTGAAATCTGATGGCCAATCTGATGGGCAACTATGAATTAAGAACTATAACCATTTTGTTAACAGACCCAAGAAGCAACATATATCCTTATTTTCAGGACTAAATTTTGCTATTTACTTTTTTTAAGCCACACAACTGGATTACAAAAAATACATTTTTCCTCATTAATAAATTATTTTACTTCAAGACCAACTGTATTAATTCTATTTGATTCCATCACAAAAGGCATCCTATATATCTGACTGGCAACCTCTAATGGAACATAAAAAGCCTCACAGCAGTAAAATAAGCCTCATCTGAAAACCACTGGAAACTAGGCCACTAAATCTTCCGAGCCTCCTTTTAAACCACTTCCACTGGAAGGAAAAAAAAAAAAGATTATTTGAGACACATCTGACTGTCTAAAGATTTCAGAAACTTAAGGAATTAATGTGGAAGAAAGCTGGAAGTGAACACTGGACCAGCTTTTTACCTGAGTCAGGTGTAACTACTCCCTAGCTCCTTCCTCCTGACCAAATGGCTCCAAAACTTGTGGTATTTCAAACACAAGTGCTTTCAGGTCAGGACTTACTGACATAGGTAGAAACAGCGCTCAACACAACTGAGCCTTGATCTCAACTTGCCTAGGTAGGTCTTACAGCAACTAAACATCTAGTAACTTTTGTGAGCAAATCAGGTTTTTCCTGAACCAAAAACTGACTATTTAATGATAGCTTTCATAAGTACTGACAGAGATGCCAAAACACCACTTTACCTACATTAAGTATCTTTTTTTCCTCACTAAACTTTTTTAAAATAGTACATTGAGTATTTTTCTGAAGAAAATTTTAATCACTATTTTACTGTCTCTAAAATGGCTCAATTCTTGTTCTGCTGTTTCCAATTGCCTCATCAGGATTTAGGAGCTGGTGCTTCAGTGACTTCAAGATAGACAAGCAAAAATTTCATTCAGAAGCTGACAGAAAAATCAGTAAAGCTCCTTTCAGAAGGAAGCAACCTTACTTTGTCAGACACAGTATCTGCTACCTCTAATTCAATTTTACATCAATAAACACCACACACCCCCCAGAAAATCCCTACAAAAATACAAACACTTTAGGCCAGGGATGGGGCAGCATGGAATAGCAATACCTTTAAAAATGCCTTTCAACATAGCAATACCTTTAAAAATAAGGGAAAATACTTACCCAAGAACATCTGTGGATTTACCTTGCAAATTTTTAGATAGCATGGGTGGACGATGTGTGTCAAGTCCTGACACCAAAGAAAGCACACCAAAATCCAGACTTTACAGTAAAACCCTGCAGAGAACGACCCAACAACCAACGAATTCAAAATAAAACCTAACTAATCCAAATAGCTGTTTGAGCTGGTCCTCCATTGCTATGGGAAAAACTGAACATTAAATCCCCTTTGCCAGGAATAGAATTTGCGGCGCCAGGAATAGAATTTGCGGCTCCAGAAAGTGCTTTAAAAGAGAATTACACCATCTTATCCGGATTCAGGAACAAAACCCATAACTATTACCCAGCATCATTCCCTATGTGTACTACTCCAGTCTTCTATGCTTACCTCTGTAGAATGCCGTTTTCTTGTGGTATTACACCATTTATAGCTGCCTGAAAAGAGAAAACAAGTCTTGAGTCAAGCATGTAGAGCAACGAAAATAAATCAGAACTTCTATGATGCTTTAAAGAGTCATTATCCTGCTTTAAAATATGCCATAAAGTGTTCTCCATTAATCTTGGGAAACGATATTGTCCCTGAAGTACCTGCATCAAATAAAAATCATATTTAAGTGAAAACGAACACAAACTGAAGCTCAGGCTCCTGTAGGCTTGTGATGGATTTCCCAGGTGTAATGCAGAGGAATAAACTGCACAGTCCATGCTCAGTAAAGCTAACACTTTGTACACTTGTTATATACATACAGTGAACATATGGCTTTCAATACATCAAACTAACTGTGCAGACAAGGCAGCCAGACAGCACGTACATACAAAATCTAATGCTTCCCAGAAGTATCAGACTTGCACAAACCTATAAACCTGCACAGCTGCACATACACCACATGCTGCAGGCCTGATGTGTTCACGAATTGCTGGGGTCAGCAGAAATAGCTATTCAACAGCACACATGCCTCCATCATACCTATGCCTTCCAGACAACCTCCTTCTAGCTCACATGTACAAATACGATGCAGCTTCTTAGAAGTCCTCATGTGGCAGGGAATTCAAAATTCAAACAATCCTCAGGTAGAACTGAAGTATTTTTAAAGTAAGATTTATGCAGTTTAATATCCCAGGCTGTCCAGATCATCGAATACACAAAATATTACTTATAGGTATGCAAGTACAAACCTGGCCAGTTGCATTCAGATTTGGTCTTATTTGATGCTGCAGAGTTACTGTCTATGAAAATATCCTAGGGAATTCTATCTCTTATTAAAATACATTATTTTTAAAAGAGAGAGCCACAACATATACCAGTTTCAAGTTCAAAACCCCACTTCTGGTAAAACTGTCTTCTCAGCCCGTTACAGCATTGCTCCAGTCTATGTTGCAGAAAGTTCTGATGTATTTCCAGCACACCTAATGCTATAGAAGTTAATATAAACTTTGAAATTATATGTAAGTCAGGATGAAGGAAAAACTTGGAAAGCAAATAAAACTTGTTCAAGTATTTAGAAGACAACTTATATTTCAGACTGCTTTATACCACCAAAAAGGTACTTTAAAATCATCTCATTGCTAGGACTTCTCAGATTTGAGGAGAGGTAAAAGTCATACCATGTGAGCTGGTGAAGAGGACTTAAATGTTTTACTCCTCAGCTGATTAAAATTTGTTCTGATTCTTGCTAGAAGATATGGGAGTAAAGATGTCAGAACCCTATCTAACTTCAGACTTTCAACCCAGCAGTGAGCAGATGGAAGGGATTTGACAAGGAATGAGGAAGAATTCAAAAGCAACTCTGAAGAGGAGAAAAAACAGACTTCAAAAGACTAATTCTATTTCTCCTCTTTGATGAACTTCATAGTCACTATTGTGTTCACAGGTATGTATTTGTTAAGCTTAACAGATTAAAGAGAGCCTGCAGCATCCTGCTGATCTCCATTTTCTGCTGTACCAGCAGCAATTCATGCATTTCTACTATCACAACTTACAATATCCATTCTCATGTCAGATATAGGTGACCTGTTGGCAAGGTGTATCTGGTGAATGGTGCCTGGTCCCCAATGAAGAGAACACTGATGTTTAGAAGCTCAGAGATTCCCTGGTACTCCAGGAGGCCAAAGTCTGCAACTGAACTATATAGACACTCATCACCCATAAATATCATTTTTACAAATTGACATTAAAAAAATATGATGCTGAAGTGCTTAATAAACACACAAATATAGATTAAATCAGTATTTAAATGCTATAGTTTATCTCTGAATATATAAACAGGATTTTTTACACTTTCCATTAATAGTTAAGGCTCCATAACATCAGAAAGTACTACTGCTGAACTTAGCTAAGTAACTATGATATTGTAAAAAGATTTATTTATTGTATTTATTTATTTATTGTATTTAGAAACAAATATTGCATAAATACTAGCAAAAAAGCAGACAAGGAAAAGGGACACAGGTAGCTATAAAATACAGCAGCTACCCATGAGGCTGTATCAAATCACAGTGAAAAAGCTTCCTACCAGATCAGGTTTAAATCAGCTTATCCACCATGCATAGCAAAAATCAGTGGCTTCTATTTCACAACATGTCTCATTTATCATCATTGTGGTTTTTGCAGTCATACAGAGCTCTTGATCATGTTCATCTAATAAACCTCCAGGAAAGAGTGGGAGGTTTTGGTTGGTTTGGGTTTTTCTGGATATTCTGCCCCCCCCTACTCTTCAGCAACATTCATTTCATTTCTGTTAATCAACAGGTAAATTTGATTAAAAGACAGAAATACCCTTTATTTTGCATCTGTAGGATAGAGAGCAAATACAGGTTTTTACACCACAGAACCTGCACGAAGAATGATGTACTGATGCAGCAGAATCCTCTTCACTCAGAGAAAAAGAAGTACTTCAGCTATGAAGAAATACAACAGCATGGCATTTCCACACTTCTCCTGTCAAAGCTCAGGTCTCAGCCTTAGAGGATTAAATCAGCTCAAACTTCTTCTAAGCTTAGTTAGAGGGGTTAAATACAATAGAGGCTCCAAGCTATTTTCTTCAAAACTGAATAACTCACTTGTTCACATCCCCAGTTTTGTAAACTTGATGACATTTAAGGGGTGCAGTACTAAGAATAAAACAGCAGCAGCATTATGTACTTTTTTGATGGAAAGACCTCTATTAACCACACTGTAAAAATAAAGACTCTCGACACTGTTTGTTAAGCAAGATAGAAGACTAAAATTATGTAGACAGCAAATGGTAGCAGTGCACATGTAGATATTGAATATTAAACATCCATGTTCTTTCAAGACATCTATAAGTAGACCCTGCAAAGAAAATAAGAAAAAGGAAAAACCATCTGCTTTAGAATTTCACAGGAGGAGGGCTGTGACTATAAAAAAAGATTAAAAACAACTTTTATAAAGAACAAGTTATTAAGGCAAGATTTGTTCCAGGCTGCTCTTCCCCAGTGTTAGTCCCCTCTGAGAGAAGATCAGGTCTCAATGGTTAAGCAAACATTCACAGATATTACTTTTTTTGTCTTTCCAAACAGGGATCATTTGACCATCAAAACCAGTCTCTGTGACTACTATACAACAATTTAAAACATGCATTACCCTTGAAACAATGTTAATAACTGGCACGTTAAATCTACTCATGACTTATTAAATATACCATGTCTAGCTCAGAAAATTTCTCCAGTTTCCAATAATCTGTTGCTGAGAGTGCTAGCAGGGAAGCAGCACTCCATGCTAGCACTGTTCTCACACTGTTTATCCACAAGTCAATGGTAGATACTGGCACCACAGCTGTAACAGGTTCTAAGATTTTTCCCAAAGCCAAGAATCTCAGGTGTCTCTCAGCTCCATCCATATACAAACTCTAGCATAACACCGTTCAAACTTGGAACAGAGGGATAGAAAAGGGGTTGCCATTATTGTTTAAGTGACAACATTCAAACAGCTACAACTTATTTTAGGAAATTATAAGCCAAATTTAGTTATTCTTGATTTTTTTTTTGGGGGGGGGGGTCATCAGTCATATATCCACGAATTGAAATGGTTCATTTAAGAATTTATCAAGCACTGCATAACCTGATCTAATTGGACCTGCTCTGGACAGACTGACATCTAGAAATAACTTCCAATCTCAACTGCTCTGTGACTCCATCATCCAGCAGTAGAGGATATATTGATAAACATTACTGACAACCTTGTTCATTTAAATGAATGGGAAAACAGGAAGGTTCAAAGTAACAACACTTTTGTTAGTGTTTGCTTCTACAGCAAGCTTCCAAATTACATTATCAAAATATACTAATCCAACTTCTTCTTTCCTGGAAATATAGGAAAGAACAAAGCAATAAGGTTAATGAAAGGTTACCAAATTCCTTAAGAGTCTGGGCAACGCAGAAACTCTGCAGTATTCTACAGACTGAAATTATTTAAGTGCCTAAAGAATGTTGTGAAACAGACTGTGAAACTTAAAGCTTTTCCTTAAGGGAATATTAATTTAAATAGGTTAGAAAAAACAAGAACCACCATTTCTTAATAAGCTGGAGCAACAACGTTGATGACTTCTCTCAAAATACAATTACAGTACTAACCATTTAAAAGCAATTAAGCACGTCTTACAGCGACTCTCATCTTAGGGGAGTGAAGGTCCTATGAATAATTACAGACAAAATGTAGCATTTTAGACAGCAGAAACATTAAACTTCTGAGTTTAAAATTCTCAGTGGTTATCACTAAGTTTGAAGATGGACTAGATTTGCCAATCATATTATTTAAAAGCAGAGGTCTACATACACTGACTGTATATTCAAGCAAGGTGGGGAATTCCTTTCTTTTCATGAACTACAGACAGGAGGTAGTTTTTAGATTTCCAGAATTTAACTGATTTTTATATGAATTACCTTAAGAATTCAAAGCAGGCCCAGGCAAAAGTGCAATAACTTTTGCCATGGATAAGGTGGGCAAAGATCCTCCTCTGTGGCCACCTTTGTTCCCTTTCCTTCCTCTCCATACCACACAATGGTTTTGGCCAACAGATACAGACCATACCTCAGATATTATCCTTTGAAACCTTCCCTATTCCAACCCCTATCACAATGAAGAGCAAGAGCTTTTACAAAGCGTGATGTAAGATCAACTTTCCAAAATAAGGTATCAGAAAGCACACCTCTAAGCAAAAGAAGAAAGCAAGTTCAAGCAGCATGATGCTGGCAGATCAACCCTTTCAGAAGAAGAGGCTAGGGAAATGTAAATGCCATGAACATGTGGAAGCTGCATGAGTTTCATTGAGATAAATAACCATATCGGCTTAACACAACCAGTACAAGTTTATGTATCAATCAGCTCACACAGAATTCAAAAGCCTTATTTAGGTTTGACTGAATTCAGCAAGCAAGACCATTTGAGTCTACTTATAAAGCCCACGTAGACTTTACATTTGTTTAGCTAAAATTTGAGGAGGTTTACATTAAACAAACACAATACACATGTAAGATATAGAGTAATAGGAACTACCATAGCAGATTGATTAATCCAAAATTCAAAGATGTCCAACCAAATGGTATCAACTGCTTCAGAAAGTAATGAGGAAATATAATGGAGTAATTTGCTCAGAGGGCATTATCTTCCAACACCCTAATTTTCTGTAGGTCTGACATCTCCAGATTTCCAGTAATTATATTTTTTTGTTGTATGCAATGCACTGTAATAGCCTCATAAGTCAAATATTTAATTATTTCTATGAAACAGTAAGAGCTGTCTTGGATGAAAGGATTCATTTATTATGACTTTCAAAAACCCATATTCTTCCCCAAGTGCTACAACTCCTAGATTTCACTTCTGGTTTAAAAAAATCAGGTTAATCTAAAAAACAGAACACCAAAGTTCTGCATTTTGTGTCTTTCCTGCTCATTTTGCCTTTTCTTTCTACTATATATTGAAAGATTTCCTTGATACAAAAACAATTAATGTCAAACCACAAATTTGAAGTTTAGCCCATGCTGTTCTCTCCATTAGAGAAATAAAGACATCCCTGTTTTAGAGAAAGAGGTGTTAGCAGCAGGACTATGTTTTGAAGTAGAACCAAAAAGTGGTTGTTTTGTTGTTCCACACTAAACAAACAGAAACCTATTTTAATATTTGACTGACCCTTTCAGCATTTAAGCCTAGATTTGTTTCTCAGTCTGATTACACAAGTGACTGTAACACCAAATCCTACATACAAAACCTTGCTACAGAAGGAGAGAAGACACATAAGACAGTTTGAGATCAGTAGAATAAAAAAGAAATTGTAACTCTTATAATTTGGAAATATCAGTCAGTATCCCTCTGTGCTATCGATCCATTCAAGCAAATTGAACCTGTTTTTTCAAAAGCCAGAAGTGTAATGAAATATACTAAAAGGCGCTCATTAAACAATCTATAATACACTAGAAAAAATACTTATCTTTTGTATTTTATTATATATTTCCGGATCATCAAAAGGGTCATTCATACTACTCTGCTTACAATTCTAATTCCATTGCAATTAATTCTACTTTTAATTTGGGCTAAATGTGATAATGCCCCTGAAATACAATATTCTTACTGTTAATTTAGTTGCTTTCACCTGTTAATTGCTTATCCTAAAGATTTTAAATCCATTATTTGGTGTTCAAATCAAATAAATGGATGGTAAATCTCCAAATGCTTTCTACACTGGGGAGCTTCAAAAAAGGAAACAAAAACCAAACATGAACAAATGTTATCCTGAGAGGAAAACCAAATAATTAAATGATAAGGGAAAAAAGAAAGCATTAATAAGACAAAACATGTACGAAAGGACCAAAAAAGCAAAAGTGAATTTAAAATTGCTTCCAAACTACAAACCTACATGACAAAGGAACATACTTTTATATACAACAGTAAAGCAAAACAGGAGAAACACAAAGATTTATTAGTTCCTTTTGAGCACAGAAGTACTTCTTACAATGAAACTAACTTGTGGGGGTTCTGTTGTGTATACATATATACATATATACTATATATATATATAGTAAATGTTTTGAACTAATGCTCCCCTAATAAATTTCTTTTTGTTAAATACTAATTTGGGCTTGTATTTTCAACAGAACTGATAATAACAGGTAATGCCAGATGCAAACGTGTCAAAACATTTGTTCTGACCTGCTGATACTGTGGTTACAGGAAACTGGATAAAAAGCAAGTAAGACTATGCATAGACTCTTCTTGATCAGTTTGCAACAACAAAAAGGTAAGAAAACTGGGAATAAACAGTAGAATTTTCACTAACTGATGCTGACAAAAACACACTGCAAGTATCAGTCGATTACTGCGGTCAATGTGGGTTAATAAAAAAGGTTTGCTGGAATCAGCTGTAATACAATCCCTTCTTTATGCCCCAAGGCCTTAAAATTGTATTATGAGATTCCCAAGCAGAGGAAGATGGCTTCTGCGCAGCTTTATGCAACCATCAACTCTTGCCTGTTACAGGCAAGCCTGCGGAGCATTATTCTAAACAAGAAATTCCATAAAACCTTCTGCAGAAATGCCTATTATTTTAGACCAGAAGCTTTTTACAAACAAGATACATTATCACTTTCCCACATTCACAGCTACTTTGAAACCATTACTTCAATAAGTAATGACTGCTGTAAGTTCTAAAAGACATTTTTCAGTTTGGATCTGTAAATGAATGCAATAATATTTAAATTAAAAAATTACTAGTTGTGCCCCAGTAGTTACAGAGGCAACCTCTACCTTTGTTATCTCTGGCAGGCTTTGCAATGCAAAGAAATGAGTCAGCTTTTTCCTGTAGCTTGTGTTATACTTGCTGGCGTTTCCCCAGCTTTGCAAGTCTCAAAGTATTTCCAAGTGCTAGACGTGAAGTTACACCCACAAGGTTTTTACAGAATGCCAACATTTGTCCCCATCGTGGTTAAAATTTAACCAAAAACTGTAATTGAACTACAATGAAATGTCTTCTATGCATTCTGCTTTATTTCAGCTTGCTTTCTTTACAACTAATACACTTCATGAAAAGCTGCAAAACAATAGAATCGCTAATAAAGCAAAAAATTAACATTTCATCAAAAAATGCCACATGAATATATTCATACAGATGATTCACTTCATCAGCAAGAGAGCACGCGTTGAAATAGTTCACAATTAGCACTCTAGATGTGGTTTCCCATTTCTCCCTACTTCTTTGGTGGCTTCAGCAAACTTTTTCCTGTAGTTCCTACAACATGCCGAAATGCACTAGGAAGCCTTTCAACAGTTACATATACTTGTATAATCCTGGGGAAAAAAAATACACTTCTTGCACAGTTCTTTAATTTTATATTGTCACTGCATAATTCCCCAAAGCACAATCTCTATAATAAATTCATAACTTGATCTTTTTTCCTAGAGTAATGAAAATAAATAACAAACAGATTTATAAGAAGCTTATTGATCCGTATCTATGAGAGCTGAAACTACTTCAGCAGGAATAAAGGAAAATAACCTACTCTGAACTACACACTTTTTCATATAGAAAGGGACAGGAGTAGACCATGATGTGTCTGCTACTTCAATACACATGTATGGCAGTCCTAGTCAGTAAAATCACTTTTTATACTAATACTGCTTGACCTTCTATATTAACAGAAAGTAATGCTTATGTTTGATGTCAAAACACTTTTTTACTCCTTAAAATGTTAAGCTAGATAGCAAGAGTCAGATAAAACAATGGCTGCAACTGAAAAAATACACATGTAGTGAACTCTTACATTTCTTCCTCTCTCCTTATTTTATTTACATTATTTTATTTAAATCCGAATGACAACATAAAAATGAAAAGTTTGGGGTTTTTTTAATCACTTGTTGTTATAACATGCTAGTTCTTAGCAAGTACTACTAGGGGTAAAATCTCAGGATACAAGACAATTCAAGAAGTCCAAGAAGTACTGCCCACAGATTAAGGCCCCTCCACTGAAAAGCTGCAGTAACATCAAACGCCTTATACAACAGTTTTCAAATCACCCCAACGTTAGTCAACAGACTACCTAATCACTAAGGAATAATAAAAGAATAATTATGCAAGATTTAGCTTAAAATCAGAAAAATCCCAAGCCAGAGTAGGTAGCCTCCAACTTGTCCCTCCTCATGCTACCCTGCTAGTGCCACAGCAAGACAGGTCTTCCTGGACCAGCTAAAGAGAGTTTACTTAAATAAAACTAGGACAGAACTCTTAAGATATTCGACAATACTTTAAGTAAATCCACTTTTAAAATACTCAGCTTTGAAAACCTGTTGGATCTTAGATGACTTCCTAGTTTCTGTGGTAAAACCTTTCACAGTTAAGGGTCACTTGGAAAATAGTCACAGCATTGGCACAGGTGCTGGTTCTTAAATTAAATCATTTACCTCATTCCTACTCACGCATTCAAAGCATTACTCCACGAGAGACAAATCATCTGTCAAACACACATTTGTAAGATGTATGCAATTTTCAGTTCAACTAGCCACAGAGTAATACACTAAGAACTCCTTACAGATACCTCATTACCAGTCACTTCACTATTAATATATTCTAGAAACTTGCTTTTAAATTCAAATGTCTCAAGATTTTTTTTTTAATGGTAAACAATCTTCATAGCAATTGCCAATACAGAGGCAAGAGCCTCTGATAAAGAGTATTTATAACACACATGACAAGGTGGGGAATGCATCCATACAGCTACAGCAATACTATCAGGCACTACTGTGATCCCAGGCGCTGCTTTTTTGGTTATTCTCAGAACATAAAACTCTATTACAAGAAATGAGTCTTTTTCCATGAACAGAAATCTAAGTTTATTATTCCCATTGCTTGTTTGATCACTATGCAAGAAAAACTTAAGTAAAGGAGCTTATTTCTGAAGCAACTAAATCCCATCTGTTATTTGGAAAGGAGAGACACAGTTTACTTTGTATTGTTGGCAGCAAAGTTTTACCTAAAAATCTCCTCCGCAATCTTTCTGGGCGGACATTAACATTTCATACGCATCAACACAGCAACATGGCTACAACACACAGCCATAAAATACATAATCACAACCCCTTTATTATCCCCCAGTGAATAAAGCAGGCTTTTTCTATTAGAAAAACAAAAATCCATAGTTATGAAACAAAATAAACTATTTCAGATTAACACTATCCTCTTGATGTCTAGAAAATTATCTAGTAGACGGTAAGATAACTACTACATTTGCTAAAATTGTGAAGGGATGAAAGATACAGATTTCTTCAGATACTGAAGAACTATTCCAGTGTAACAGGAACAAAAAGGTGTTCATCTACAAGACACTTTGCCCAAGCTACACCAGTTTTACCCTATGGGTAAGATACCTACTCCATTACATCTTCCTTCAATCAGCAATATAAGAATTAGCCCCTTCTGATGAACCAACAAAACTGCAAAGCATATGAGAAACAGCACTAAAAAAACACGTTTAAAGCCATGACTCCTAACTGCCTTAAACCCAAAAAAGAAATCCCTACCTCCTTGAGAGCCATCAGTTGTTTCATCCTCCCAAACAACTGCCTTCAAATTGAAGGACAAAATAATTCATGTACTTAAGCCTAATTCATGGTTTCCAGCAAGTTGCAAACACATCCTTTGGCCTCAATCCATTTAAACATGGTAGACCAAAATGAGCCCTAAATACAGTTCGTCACCTACCAAACAAATACTTTTACAATGTTAATATTTTAGCAGTGCTTTGAACGTACGAGACAAGAATGACATTGCACAGCACCAGTTTCCCACAATGAAAGCTCCAGTCTTCCCAAGCTTGGAGGCTGTCAAGACTCCTACTGTGAAACAAGCACCACATTTCAGCAGAGATGCAGTTTAAAGAAGCTAAAACGGGTTTCACCAAATTCCCAACAACCTTTTTCAAAGCTGAGACACAGCAATTTCCTCAAGGGAAGAAGAGTTTGTATTCACCTGCCTTAGGACCAAAACCAGAAAAAGACAGAAATCAACTGAAGAAACCAAACTTCCCTTGGGTTTAGTACCAAATTTAGCCGTTATTTGTTGGGGTATTTTGAGAGTTCTTTTTTTACCTGAATAGTCCCAGGCAAGATCCATGGAGTTCAAAAGTTTTGGGATAGGACTACAGCTGAGGAAAACAATTAACTTCAGTTTTCAAATCTTTCTCTACAGATGAGCTGGAGACTGCTCTCTTCCTTCCCAGGCTCACTTTTTACAGGGGAACACTGTGAAACTTAAGATTCTTGGATATTTACACAATATCAGCAGCTACAGCTTTGATTACAGTTTTCATGGGTTTCCTTATAAAACTCACAAGATGTGGCAATGTTAACATCATCCAAGCAGTTTCTCAGCCTCCTTTGAAAGAGCAAAGGGTCATCCAAACAGGAAAACAAATCCAAAGACCACCTCAGGTTTTTTGGGGAAGAAAGAAAAAATCTAAGGAACCAACCTATGTAATAAAAGAGTAGTTCTATTCAAAACAACCAGAAGTTTAGAACACACTAGTTAGGAATTTGCTACTTTTATTCTCCCTTTTTGTAAGCTTGTTTCTTTGCATGTATGTGTCAGAATGTGTATGTGACGTTTTTATTGGGTTTGGCTCCATCTTATTTTAAAACTGTAGTTGCTCTGTTGACCGCTTTCTGATGTCTAACAGGCCACTTGCAGGCAACCAACCAAGACTGATGCAGACACACAACGGGATCAACTGCAGCCTGTGCTCTCAAATTCATGTGAAATGACTGTCACAGTGGCAATGTATCAAATACTTTCCTGCATCACCTGAGGGATTGACGACTGCCGCTATTCTCAGTCTCAGAAGAAAGCAGTTTGGATTTGGTAGGACCACAAAGGCTGGGCTACCTTGCTGCTCGCAGAGGTAATCTTAGAATCATAGAACAGTTAGGGCTGGAAACGACCTTAAGATCATCTAGCTCCAATCCCCCTGCCATGGACAGAAACACCCCCCACTAAACCATCTTCCCTCATTGAAGCACATTACTGAGGTGACAATGCAGCACCAGTATTCTACACTCTGCAAGTAAAGACTCTTAATTTCCTCCATATGCATCAGTGGTGGTGTTTTGTTTTAATAGATGGATGCGCATACAGCTGCGTGGAAAGCCATACCAAGCTTATAGCTGCTTATAGACCTGCACATTTCATAGTGTCTTCAATGTTGAAAATATACAAAAAGGAAATATGTTTCACTAGAGATGCATGCATTCAAAAGTAAATAAAAGCAATTTAGTAATCATAGAGGTCTTAAGAATTAGCTAGTCTTCTTTGCTACCACCCAGCTGCATAAAATACACAGCATGTATCTGAGCTTATACACAGAAACGTCACTTTGGGACCTGCAAAAAGCTGGAAATGCAAAGAATGAGAAATCAATGATTTTTGCAAGCAGGGATCATTAATTTAACAGAAAGTATATTAAAAACTCCCCAAAGTGCTTTCTGTAGCCCTTTGTAAAAGAAAAGTTAATACACAGTTTAACTGTGTCCTACTAGAAGACATGAATGCTGCAGTTGGACATACAGAAACCTGCAACTCCTGGATTTCTTGGAGAACAAGACACCATTCCCACAAGATGCTTGCACCAGCGGGATGTCCACCCACCAACACTAATTGTCATTACCCAGCTCAGAACTTCCTTCTTCCTTAGCTATGCTGGCAGCAGGATTCTGAATGCAGTCAGGCAACTCAGTGCAGTAACACTGAGCATAAACTAACTGAGCTGACAATAACATGTTTGACAGGACACCACAATCCAGACGAGAGCGCCTGCCTAAATCAAAACTTGAAAAGCTCCTTAAAAAAAAAAAATCGGGATACAAACCTCTGGTTTCCACAAGCAGATGTGACTATTTATTTGACCACAGGGAGAATGTTGTTAATACACAGGTAAACCAGCGTTCCTAATAGTGAAAAACCCTCAGATTAGTCCTAACGAGAAGCACACCATGAACTCCTCACCAGTCCCATGGTGAGTGCTGTCAAATGTGTGCCGTATTCAGTATGCAATTCTGAAGTAAAGAAAACAGCAGGTCAACACTACCAGATAAAAAGGGACAATGTGATGAACACATAACGCATAGTCCTGGTTCTCCAGCCACTCAAATACAGCCTGCTTGGAATGAAACAGAGCTGCTAAACATATGTCAATACTGTCCCACATTTAAGGAAAAGAAATGGCCATGTGCCAAACCTTCGATTAATCACCTAGTTTCTGGGGGCAGACTAATTCAAATCAACCAAAAAACACGTACAAAGAGATACCACATCAAAGCTTTTGCAGAGCAAACCAGTTAGAAAAACAGACAAAAGACATCAATAGTGTACTAGGTTTCACCAACTTGTACCAAGATTTACTACACATTATAACAAAAGAACTAAGTTAATGGTTAGAAAGCAATAAAAGATACAAATAACAGATTACTGATAACTGTCAAGAGCCAAGGGCCCACTTTCTGCCTACAAATCCCATCTAAACTGGCATCTCCAACAGAAATAAAGAAAAATCACAAAGCCCTAGCTCATTTTTCTCAGTTTGATTTTTTGGGCTTGTTTTCTAACTTCTTTCTTTCCAAAAAGACAACATCATACAGAATATATATATATACATATTTAAAAAAAAAAAAAAAAAACAAACAAAAGGGGAACTTATACAAAAAAACCTGTCTAACACATAACTATTTTTAAGAGGTTTTAAACAGAGATGCAAAAAAAACCTGATTTTGTAAGTTACGCCTTTGAAAGAAAAACTGTAGTTGAGAGTTGAAGCTTTATGAAAACAGATGTTTAAAATACACAGCATCTCATTCCAAGGTACAGAAATGGTTTTTGTTAGCTGACTCTTGGAAGCTGTGTACAACAGGAACTACAAATCATCACATTTCCAGGTGCACTAAATTGCTTGGTTTACTGAAGCTATACTGTGTTTCTACCAGGATACAGAGCAATGAAGACAAGTACAGCAGGAAGGCACCAAGGTAATTTTAAGAATATATTTAAAAAATAAAAATCAGTTATTCATTTCGTAATCATTACACATGTTTAGAGTGAAATTAATAGGGGATAACCCCACCTTTTATTTTGATGAAATCTGTCTTCTTCTCAAAGGGATGTTAAGCAGTACCTACATTACGTCTTTTGGAAAATATATGAAATAAATTGAAATGGTCATATTGGAAAATGCAGAAAATTAAGCAGGGTGAATCCTGCTTTCATTCAGAAAACCTGTTCTGATTACCAGTACAGAACAAAAAGTCATGCTATATATGAAGGATTTGAGTTTTCCATTAGATCTATGAAAGGGACAGAAGATTAGGTTTCATGTGCAGACGCAACCAATTGATTTCAGGTGAGTAAAGAGCTATCACCTATGTAATAACGTCATAAATATAAAGGTTCATAGTGCATAAGTTCAAGTAGATTATAGAATCTGGCATTAATGGGGCATTTCCTTTAAATATGTACCATCATCAGAGACATTTCAACAGCCACACAGTTGGGATTTTTTGTATTTTTTATTTTATTTTTACACAATTTAAGATATATTTACATTGTCATTCTTACCTGCACATGCCAAAACAGGTCATTGTTTTTACGGGCAAGCAATGAAAGCAGATTTTACAATGGACAAAGTCCTAACTTCTGTTTCTTCAGATGTTAAAAATGATTGTAAATTAATAGAGCTCAAAGAAATGACACTTGGGAAATAACATATCAGCTTAAGAGGGCTGGATTCATTTATTGCAGAACAGTTTCATAAAGATGAAGGCCTGAAGAGATCATTATATTATCTATGTTGATGTTTCAGATCTTCTGTGACACACAAAATATTTCATCGCCCTGCCTATAATAAGCCTAGTAATTAGGCTACAGTGTTCTAATGCAGAAAAAATCTCAGCTGCTATATATGCAGCAGACCACCACAAAGGCCAAGTCATATGCAACAGCGGGGAACAAATTATTGGCAAGGTTAGACTTCATGATCCCATCAAGCAATTCATACACTGTTACTGCATATGAATTCCTCTGCAGCACTCTTGTGATCAATTTGATTTTAAGCAGTTGAATAAAGCCTAGCAACCAAACATTCATGAAAGACAGCTTCCTATATCACTTCAAGCAGCTACAGACATGATTTAAACACTGTGAAGTGTACACAACTCTGAGATGTTTAAATCTGATCTATATAGTTCCAAGTCAAAGATAAATTAATGGCAGCTCATATTGTCTTGAAGTATCCTATACAGAGGAACAGACATGAAGACTTCTAATTGGGAGTGGGTAATCTTTAAACATTCAAAATTAGGAAGCTGATCTTTCAGTTCTAAACTGAAAAGAGATTTCAGATGAATTCTTAATAAAAAACAAAAGTGGCTAACAGAAAATATAAACAAGAAAGGAAGTCCTTACACTTCACTCAGGACAGGCTTTGTTTAAAGGTAAGACCAAATGTTCAAAAGATACAAAACACAGTGACAGTCACTAAAGTAACAGGAAAGACATTGGTGATATTTTAACTCTTCACACTAAAATCTACTGCCAAGACCAAGAAAAAAAAAAGAAAAAGAAACTATGGAGAAAATAAGCAGCAGGAACATTGCATCAGCACAAAGAAATCCTCAAAATTAGCTTACACAAAAACAGAGTCCTTATGAGCATGACTTCACAAGCATGTGAACTATACAACCTCTGCTGTTTGTGTGCATTCTGATGTACTTCTGTCAGCCTATGTCTGCAGGTACTTCCCTGTTTCTGTTTTGGCATCCTTCTACCTTCCAGCTCACCAGGACTACTTGCTCTTGGTCGTTCTGTCTGAAGTCCAAGAGGAATAACAATGCCCTTGAGTTGAGTCTCCTAGAGTTTGAGAAGCAACATGTGCTCCAGGGAATCTTCAACCTGGTCCCTAAGCACAGCCTCTCAGGTCACAACTTTTTTCCCCAAACAGAAAAATGGAACTGAGATCAAGAAACCTGAGCAAAGAGCAAGAAAGCAATCTGTTCAAGACAAGAACTTCCCTAACTTCTGGTTTTGGTTCTTAACCCGACTGCTGCAGAAGTGCCCTGACCTTAGGTTGGTCACATCATAACAGTACCTGCTTATCTTTCTACTTCATATTACCCTGGGTGCCTCACAGGAGCTTTCCAAACCAAAGACAGAGCTCAGATTTAAACTTCCAAAGTCACAGTAAAGGCATACATCAAAAATAATAATAGACACACCCCCCAAAAAAAAAACCCTGAACACCTGTAGGACAATACTTGACTACTACAGGTCATGTTTATCAAAAACTGGAAGTTGAAATAAGCCTCTGTATATGATACACAAAACAAAGTGAAATTACAGAAGACAGCGATGATGTTCTCATTTACCTGAGAGAAGGCTGGTCAAAGGATGATAGAGGAACTCCTAACCAAAATCATCACTACTTCACTACTGTCTTTATGATTTGTGAACCAAAGTCCTATAAACCTTGTTTTCCTTACAAATCCAAAAGAAAAAAATGTTTTGTTCTGCACTGAACAAAGTATTTAATACCAAGCAAAAGGAGTTCAACTTTTAACTCCAAGACTTTTTGGTTCAACAAAACTGAAACCTTCTCCCCGCACCAGCTGTGGGGAACTCAATCTGTACTTGAATACTGAACCAAAGGTATTAAAAAAACCCCAAAACCACTAAACAACAAAATACCCACCACACATGGCCCATGCCCTTTAAATTTAAATATCAAAAATGTTACATTTCTCATCAGTCATGAGCCTTTTTTCATGTATTGTTTTGACTTTTGATATGCTAAAATTCCTTGACTAACAGAGATATTAGCCTCAAGCTAACAACTCCTTTTCTTCTTACATTCATGTTTCTTCTGCCTTCTCTCCTCTTTCTTCACTCTTCTGCTTCTAACTCCTCGTTAGATTGGCACAATTTGGTTTTCAGTTCCCTTTTTACAAGGCAGTTGCTTTTAACAAAAAGGAGCCAGCTTCCCACTAATGATAAACTCTTAAGGCATCTTCACCACTTCAAGACTCCTCAATATTTTCAATTCCACAACTTACCATTTTCTTTTCATAGACACTCCATTCATCTGTTTCGTTTCAAGAACTATGTGCATTCCTGAAGCACCCCTTACATCTCCAATTTTCTTTCCTTTCTTACTTTTCCTATGCCTTTTTTAAGCTTACATGTTTTGAGTCATTACTTCTTTTCCCACTATATTCTACTCCTAGACAGTTTAATCATCACTAATAAAATCAATAGAATATATTTATTATAGAATAGAATATATCAATAGAATATTTAAAGCTATTCTTGTAGCTCTTCTCATAGCTTTAAATACTTCCCTCTCCCCTTCTGCTCATACTGGAGTCTCAAAAGAAAATAAACCAAATCCTCTTAGTTGTTCTTCCCATTTTTCATCACTATTCCCTCATTCAACACCGTCTGTAAGCATTTATTGTAAAGCATATACTTAACAATTCACAAATCCCCAAAACCATATCCAACTGATTTAATGTACTGAGAACTTTACAACCCGAACAGAATGCAGAAGGCTATTCCTTGCCTTCCCATAAACACTTTAATTTTCAAAGCAGCCCATGCTAAGTCACAGTAAATTACTAAGCCAAAAGATGGTTTTAGTTATACCACTCTGTCAATACACACTTGGGTTTTGCTGTTTGAAGACACAGAGGATAGGCGCTCCCTTTTACCCACTGCTGGCTCATTCCTGCTTACACCATAACATGTTGCAACATAAAGACTCCACATACTTTGGCCAACATTCATTTTAAACATTTAGTTTCAAGTAATTGGAGAACACAGTGTTTGTTTACCACAGGTTACAAGATCACACATCATTTTATTTGTTATGCTTTAAAAGAAACACAGCATCAATTCTAACAAACTCAGTTTAAGACCCCACTCTAAACCTCCGTGACTACTTTGTTTGAAATTATTAAAACACAGAGAACGCCTTAAACAATATGCTAGGCACACAATGAAGCAGAGAGTTGAAACTGTATCCAGAAACAATTTTGGAATTACTTTTTTTTTTTTTAATAATTTTCTGATAATTTGGACAGGTCCAAAGATCACTTATTTGGAAAAGACAAAGAAGGAGGAAGTCAAAGGTATTACAGTTTAAAGGAAGATCATTTGCTTTGTAATTAAGTTTGTTCTATCTTAGTTTCAAACCTTAAGAAAAGGCATTAATTGCTCCTTTATTTATCCTGATAACCCCATTCAGAGTTGATTGTTTCATTGGTTTCCTCCTATTTGTCTGCACATTGAACCTTGCTACAAAAGAGATGATAAGGTTTTCTTAGGATGAGTTTGTTGGGGTTTTGTTTAACTATGTCTGGATAACACCAAAACCAGTTAAGGTCTGGCCGTAATCTCTGGTTCAATTCTGCATAACAACTAACAACAGAAGAGTGACTATTTTGTTTTGTAACTAAAAATAGCATATGAAACATGGAGTTACCTTGCATTTCTTCTACAGGCATCTAAATCCTCAAAAGTCCTGCGTGTATATACAAGTTATCTTCTATAATTGCTACCCTTAATAATACTACTTACAAAATTATGCACACAACTGATCAAAAAGGAAACTAAACCCAATAAGAAACATTGATTTAAAGGAAAAGAAACAAGCCAAAAAGGCTTGAAGTCAGCGTATTCCATGGTATAACATGATACAGCTCAGAATTGTGTTAACTTGGCAATGAGGCTTTAACAGACCAAAACCAGTCTTCATATAACCTGCTTGCCCCAGACATAAAAGACACCCCCAAATTTGAAATAAAGATAACAGTTGTCTCAGTAAGGTAGCACATCACTGTTACATGAAGTTGATCTATGAAGTCATTTTCTTAGAATACTTACCACTAAATCCCAGTTATTTTGTTCAAGCAACGTTATAGCTTCATCAATATTTTCAATACCAGTACATGCCTACAAAGAAACAGAAGCAGTAAACAGAATTAAAAGCATTGGTCAAAATCAAGAGTATTAATAGTTATAATCTAATTAATTTCAGCAGAACAACATAAAGTTATAGGTCTTTCGTTCCTGTTCAGAGAGGGTAATCCAGAGATCAGATTTCAAGATTTAAACATCAAACATTTGGATATAACTCTCAGTTCCACCAGAGGATTCTTGTGTAACCTTGAGCAAGCCACCTAGGGAAGCAAGATAAAGTAGTTGTTTGTAAAACTGGAGCAAGAGTGCTGTCTCATAAAGGTGTGTTGAGAATTCTACATTCAGATGTATGAAACACTCATACCAACTTATAAGGGATCATGTAAATACTTCATATTTAAAATTATATTTGAGATGGCTGAAATATTTTGTCTAAAGCCAGAAATGTATTATAAACCCTACTGCCCTCATTACCACCATCTTACACCCCTACTCACTCTGGATGTTACACTGTGCAGTACGAATTTTTGCTTAACAAAATGTCAACTTACTACAACATGCACAAATGAGCACCGCTTGTGAAATGATTTAAAATTAAGACTATATAATGAAACATTTACAATGTTTTCCTTTCAGATGAAACACTTGCATGTTGTTCTAGCCCTGCACTCTCTCGTTTTACTTAGTTCAATTCATTAGTACAGTAGCATTTTTTAAGTAGTGATAACATCCCACAACATGTTATTGTATATTGAGCTTAATTCCAACTACAAGGGAGCACTACTCAGCGAAAAAACTTGATGCAACATCCTGCTTTCTTTTTTGATACCCATACCTTTTCAGCTATCCTACTTCAGCAGGCAGACTATTGCTGTTTGTTCCATATATGCTCTGACATATATTTGCTACCATTCAGATTGAATGATATCAGATATATCTCACCAGAGAGAAAAAATGGAAACAGTCAACTTTCTTTCTGGAATTAATCTTTTATCCTGATCAAAGCTATGCTCTGTATTCAAGCACACAAAAGCACGTAAAACTTTTACAAAATCTAAAACAAGATCATGTTCCTTCTGCTCTACGATGCAGTTACATGAAAAAAGTTTATATAAAGTTTATATAAAACAACATTGAAAAAATCCAATCTTTTAACAGTTAGATAGTGGCAACAAACAGATCAGTTTTCCTGATTGCAAGGATATATAATCCTGTTTTTCCCTTACACAATATGAGAAAAAGGGCCCTAGGCATAAAAACAGATACTTTTTTCTCCCAAGAATAAAAAGCCATCAGGTCACAGTTTTCATGCTCTGACTCCCCTCCCAATTTACAAAAATTAAGAAATAAAAAGTAGAAAAGAAGCCACAGAGAAAGTCAAGGCCAGTTCTCTCTCCCCAAATTCAATGTGGAAGAATTCCACACATATGAAGACAGAATAATGCAGACATACACTCCATGTAGTGCAGTATCTACACAAAATGGACCAGTCTGGAGGACCACAAACATCATCACAAGGTGACATTTTGCAGATTTTTTTCTTTTTGCCAGCAGAGGGGAGGCAGCAATTTCTATTGATCCACAATGCTCTCGTCACCTCTGCAACAAGACAAAACTTCCACTGCTCACAGCATTTTGTGTTAATACTGAATTTCACCCACTTTGCATTGGGAGTGCTAAAAAAATAAAAAACATAGTAAAAAATAATACAGTATTACTTTCAGAAGCAACATTTTGCCTTCTTTTCCATTACTTCTTACAGCTACTTCTGAAGCCAAAAATGAGACAACACTTTAATACATTCCCTAGCAAGTGTGAAGGTTATATACACCTACACCAGGTATGCTTGAGGAGTGCAGGGCTTGAGCTTGTCATTTCTGAAATCCCAGGTGGGTTCACTACCATAAACCTGCCACAAACTGTTGACAGCTCTGCTGTGAAGTAGTTTTACTTTGAGAATAAAGCTTTGCAGAAATGACAGCCTGAGGTTTTATTTACAGTTAAGTGAAATACACTGAAAAATCTGGACACTGCAAAAATAAAGAGTTATTATTTCTCATTTATCAGTGTTGCAAACTCTGCATGACGTTCCTAAGAATTAAGTTGCGTTCCAGCTTACAATAAGAACCTGACCAACAGTGCGCTGCTTCCAACCCCAGGTTGTGAAGATGAAGTTGGGGGTACCTAGAATTCAGGCATCGAATACTGGATTTAGTGGACTCCTCTTCAAATCACCCCTGCAGCTCAGGTGACTCACAACTGGTCCACATGCCACACTCTTGGCCCATACGAACTGCAAATCAATTCAGCTCACTTTGGCATACATTTATTTTGAGATAAACTAAACAAAATTAGCTTACCCTTCTGCCAAAGCACACAGTGAAAAGTTTACTCTGCTGTGATGAAGCATCAAGGAACTAATTCACTTGTACATTTGCATCTTTCCTAAATGACTTGTGGATGATTCACCATCTCGAATAGATCCCAGCTCTCACTCTCTTTGCGATGCAGTCACTGGGTAATGGGAATGGACAGGTGTAAACACTAACTAAAAATGAAAACAAGAATTCTTAATACCCAAGAAAGACAGTTTTGTTGAAAAGCCTTGGACCATTTTTACAAACACTTTTAACACTTGAGCTCGAGGATTTCTAAAACAAAGATTTCACTTTCCAGATGGAGTGGGTTTGCTAGTTGTCAGTAAAACAGAAAACAAACATTTCTGAATGACAACAGTGAAGGAGCAAGTGCTATTTATTAATGTAATCATGAAACAGACATTCCAAGATCTTCCTCAACCCCCCATTAACATTACAGTTCCAGCAAACTAAGATTCTTCAGAATAACATTCCAACATTCAGACGCTACACACTACCACATACAATTCCCTGCCTCAAGTAATAACCCATCACTAAGACCAAAAAAGACCCAACTGTATTTCAAGTTTGCTTCCTTTTTACTGCATCGTGCCATGAGAGATCAATTCAAGAAAATTATCTTCTTTGCATGTCTTTGATTCTCCCCAAGAAATTAAGCACGGAGAACAGATAGTCCTTCGCTGGCAGGTATGACATGAATTAAGGACTTTGTAGCAGCAGATTAGGCCCAGAACAGCCTGGTACGCTTCTTCTGCCTTTGTTTTCTTTAGGGAAACACACACGGGAAACCAGCAGGTTCTGTGAGCAACAGAATTTAAAAGTCTGGTTCCTTGGGGGCTTGTCTCTCACCCCTAATTGCAAGGGACAACTTAAGCTTTTACTACGGCTAGAATATTTATAAGAGCTTCTTTTGATGGAATTCTTTTGATGTTACCTGGCTGTACTTTCATGAAATCTGAAGTTGTTTCATTGGACACCTGGCCACCATAAGGTTGTGTACCTCACTTATCTAGGAAAGGCAGACAAAAATTCACAGGGTTTACTTATTTACATTACTTTTTTTTACTCATTTTTAGGCTTTTCATTCCACCCAAACAAGAAGCAAACAAAAAGATAATAAAAACAAAACCATGCTAGATTTTTGCAGCAACAGAAGGTAAAAAAAATGCCTTCAAGATATAGCAAAGTAGATGAGCTCCAAAGGCACAAAACCACATCTTTGCTACTAAGCGATGCTCGTTGAGAAGAATTTATCTTTGATTCACAGGTTTTACCCAGCTTTATTTTCATGAGACATTCTCCATAAAAGGCATTAAATATTTTAGAAGAAAATTCCTACCAGAATACTACAAACACTTGATTCAATCAACAACCAACACATCCTCTAAGTCATCAAACTGAAAGAAACAAGCCACCACAGTAAAGGCAAAACCTTCAAGGCTCACCGATTTGTAAATCTTTACACATCAGAAAGAAAGCAAAACATTTTTCTGAAGGGGAAGATAAAGGGCAAGATAAGACAGAATAGGTTCCTTCTCCAACTCCACCTCTCTGCATTTCCTCTAAATCTAGGATAGCATTTTCACACTCCACTGCAGCTCCAGAGACTGTACAGTCCCTTCTGTACTTTTTCAGACCACACAAGAGGAAAATGAAGACGAGGAAACTACTGGTTTGCACTGAATGCATAAAATCAGATCCCAAAGAGAAAAGCTATTGAATGTTAAAACTTTCTTAGCATCCTGCTCTTCCAGGCCTGGTGTTTCCACCAGGCAGATTTAGATTTGCATACAATAAAATTTCAGTGCATTTCTCCAAATGTTTTTTCAGGTAGCTTTACAGATTAACCATCACCTTAGTGATGGAGAGCTTACCCTTGGAAGAAGATTCACAGCTAACCATTAGGGTCCTATTTAACTGGTACAGTAACCTTAATTACTGTTACATAAAGCAAGCAAAGTAGCCACACAATTCAGTAGGAGAAAAGACAGAGGGCAGACAGACTTCAAGCCATTCGAGTCAAAGCTAGGAGGCACTTCCAGAGAGCCATAATGCGGGATGACAGACTTGCTCTTCTAAATTCCTTGCAGGGTGGTCTGACCCCGGCAGGCAGCCGTAACAGCTGGATCTGGGTTTTGAGACCCTCAATGACCCCCTAGTTCAACAGCACAGGCTTCAGCCTACCTCCGCATCCCAGGGAAGCAGCTGTCCTCCCCATCTGGCAGCAGCTGCTGCTGAAAACGCTCCTCCGGCACCTGCTGCAGTGATCCAGGCAGTTGTTGCACAGCAAAGCTGGAAGGACAACTGCTGCTCCCAACACAGAGAGCTAGGCTGTTACTGCTGCAAAAGCTGGGAGAGCAATAAACAGCTGTTGCTGACTCAAATACAGAGTCAGGCTACCGTTGCCCCCACAGACAGTGGGTGGCAGTTGTTGCACAGAAGCTAAGAGCAAATGTTATTTGGCAGCAAGGTGGAATTTCTCTCACCTGTGGCACCATTCCCCTTCTGGACAAGGCAAAATGCAGCAGTCAAAAGCCACCAGAAAACCACATTCAGCCTAGCTGCCAGTAGCTGGATATGGAGGACTTAGAAGTCTGCCTCTCAACATTTCTGTTGAAGAAAACTGTATTTCCTTTGACTACCAACAGCAGCTATGTTTTCCCCAGAAAGCGACCATCTCTAAGCTAACCCAAAGCAGGCTTTAGCCTAGAACGTTTCACACGACAGGTTCAGGCCCATTAAAATCAGGCAGGCAGATGGCTGCGGATTACCCTGTGCACTAGTCTCCCCTATAAAAGTCAGCTGGGTAAAACAAAACTCACTTCGTGTCTAACCTCCACATGCATTTTGCAGTTAACATCCTCTGCTGCAGCCTCCTGCAGTAATATAAACTAGATGCAAACACAGGTACCATGCTCAGTTCATATAACCAACAGGATAAAATTGGAGCCATAGCTCCAAGTACCCAGAACAGCGACAAATTCAGACAGCTGATCTTCAGGGCAGAGTCACACCAATTGTCAAATACATACATTTTCCCCCCTCGCTAATATCTCGTCCATCCGCCCCAGAACAAGACTAAGCTACTGTGATTCAGCCTGATGCCTACTACTCAGCCACTGAAACAGCAGATACAGACTCTCCTGTGTTGGATTAAAAAGGAGAAAAGAACTTTCTGGCATCAGCATTTTGCTGCAACTGCAGCTCAGTCCATCTTTTTAATACTTGTACAAAGCTACAATGCCCAAAGAAACAAGAACATTAAGGCATCAGAAGATTTGACAGGTGTAATCACCTAGAAAGAAAAGCTTTAGCCTTTGGGATCTCCTACAAAGCCCTAGGAAGCCAGCATTAATACACCTCCACCCACTGCAACTACACACACAGCACCCTAGGAAATGCTTACTTCTGAAGGCACCCAATAAATTTTTATCCCTAGATACAGCAGTGCAACTACAGCTACCTCTATTCCATAAAGATGAGGTTTAAAAGATAAATCAAAAACGCTGGCAAAGAACAAATATTGTTAAAATCAATTGACTATCCCTTTAGTAACTTACTCTTCTAAGGCCAAGACAGATGAGGAGCACGGAAAACATTTTTCAAGTACTGGCCACTAACCTGCTCAAAAGGATGGCTGAGTTATTCTAAGATTCTGCGATTCTCCAAGTCAGCAGCTTAAAACCACACAAAACCAGCACTCAGAGCTGCTTTTAACAGCATATGAGACATAGCAAAAGATATTACTTGTGTCAAATTACAACCAGACAGATCAGCTCACAGATGTGCTCCAGCCACCTCCCCTCCTAGGCAGCCCTCCACCGGACTTGCTTCACTTTGTCAGTGGTGGGACTGATACCAGGCACAGTGCTCCTGGTAGCAGCGGCCTCACCAGCACACTAGTGCAACCCACTATGTGGCTACTACTTCTACTAGAAGAATCTTTAATTTGCTTTCTAAGCAGTCCCAATAAAAATCAGGTTTCTGCATATAGAATTTTAAATAACCCAACCTGGAGTTTCCTGTTTCTAGAGTGAAACGTAGTACCTTGCTTTCCTCTCCCATCCCTTACAAGGATATCAAATCAGTAATCAAAGATAATCATTAAACTTCTATACAGCAGAAAAGGCAGCTCCAAATTGTATCTGCTAGAAGTCTACTCAAACCCAGAAAACTCTAGGACACTAATTCATAGAATCATAGAATAGTTAGGGTTGGAAGGTCCTTAAGACCATCAAGTTCCAACCCCTCTGCCATGGGCAGGGACACCTCACACAATGACACATTGGTAAGAGAGAAAATATTCTTGCAAATTCCCCGCATATAATGCTGCAAAGGTAACTACTTCAAGGCAACTGAAACAAAGCATAACGCTTTTTTCCCCAAAACCAGGTAAAGTCAAACCAATACGCTCAGTCAAGCAAGGCTTTAGAACCGTATTATCAGATTTAGGATCCACGTGTAACTCCCCTCTGGGCTATCAAGACATTCAGCAAATTTGGACACTCACAACTGAGACTGTTGGTACCTCAGTTCTTGCATTCCCACAGTCCTGCATGTCTCAGGACCACCTCCACAGACTGCATCACCAGCTACATGCACGCCCTTCTGTGGCATCCCCTCTCATTCTCACCATGCAACAACCCTACTGCTATAATGAGACTGTTCTTATTATGAGTCATCCGTGGTTATTACATTAACTTTTACTTCTCTCCGTTTCAGACAAGCACTCTAAACAAATATCCAGGCATATCAACTGAGACATAAACCAAAAGGTCACCTACTGCAACCATCCAAAGGAAGAGATAAGAATGCTCCTCTGTTTTTACATAACTCAATAGACCATCTGGTAAAAATCAAGCAGATTCACCAGCTGCTGCCTTAACAAAAACAAGCTAATACACTTATCAGTATCAGAAATCGAGAAAAGGTTTAGGCAAACATGCCTGGTTCAAACTTTGCCCGATGCATTTGAACTCCTACCCCCAGCTATTTACAAGCTTCATCGTTCTACCATTTAAGCATCAACTTAGACAAAACACTGAAGTAAGGCAGCATTAGTCCTTTTCTACAGGAGGAATGGGGGAACAGAGGAAGAAACAGCATTTCTGAAGGTCACAGAAGACATTTCTACCTATTAGTTACCAAACAGACAAGCGTGACCTTTGCCCATGGTCTGAGATGACTGCAAGCCTTCAGCACAAAGCAAGCAGGCTGCAAAGTCTAAACTGGTAGCATGAGGCTCTAACCACTTCTTAGCAGAACTAGCTAACTTGGCACCACACTAACCACTTTCAAATGGTTTCCAGCAGACTTTGAACACTCTTGAGACTCTGGAGCAAATTCTGTTTCCAGAATACCACGAAGGCACATCCCTAGGAAGCCCATGAGCTGAGCCAAGACATGAACCCTAGCCTCGCACTAAACACAAAGGGCAGTGCTCAAACTGAATTAAAAACCAAACCAAACCAAAAGTCAGTACCCATATAATTAGTACCCTGGACTACTAAACTGTCTTTCCTGAGGAGTGAAGACAGTCTCTACCCAGCAACTACAAAAAGCTTTAGTTAGGATTGTCCCAAAGTTTCTGTATTTCAGTGAAGTTATCCTGAATCACAGTTATTTAGCTCTCACAGTATCTTACACATTATCACATAAGAAGAAAAACTGGTGAAAACCAAGAAAGAACTGCACAAGTCAGACAAACACTTTTGCTTACTGGATATCTACAGTCATCTCCTTTCTCCTCTTTGCCTCAAAAGCAGAACCTTAGAAACAACTAAAGAATAAATAAAAGCGACTTTCCAGATACGCACACAAGGAAAAGTATTAATCCATACAAAAAATATTTTACTCCACATTCCACAAACCCTCAGGTTTTTTAGTAAAGAACAGGACCACAAAGAACAGGCATACCCTTAAAAACCTAGGAATGGTATCCAAAATAGGGAAAGAGAAGAACACTCAATCCCAGCAGAGCATAGGTCATACCATAATGCAGGCCAACAAAACTGGACTGAAAAAAAAAATCGTTTCTCTAAAGACATAAAAATTATACAAGCTTTTAAATGCATGAGGACAAGAAAGTCTGCCAGAGAGTCAGTGGGACCAAGCAAGAAGATAGTGAAGAAGTATTCAAAGAAGGTCAGAGCATATTAGAAAAGCTAAATGAATTCTGTGCTCTCATATTCACTACAGAGGAACTTGGGGACCATCCTATAACAAAGCTGCTCTTTACAGAGAGCTCTCTAATCTTAAAGTGTCAGCAGAGACATATAGAAAAAACCACCAGGACCAGATGATTGCCCCCAAATCTTAAGGGAATTTAAATATGAATTTTTCACAGCAGACTGCTCTTGACATCAATCTCACATTCCTATACTGCTGACATTAGCTTTCTGGTGGAATTTATTGGGGTGCAAGTCAGAAAGAGTTAAGATTTCTACAGACAAATTTATACACAACCCCACCTTATAACAACCCCATCATCAAGCTCTTAAAGTGCTGACTTCTAGAAGCTAGGATGAGGCAAACCCATTCAAATTCTGTTTCTTTTGGTTCTCTCCTAAGGACTAACGACCGCTGCAGAGGAGACATTAGGCCAGCTGGCTCCTTGATCTGAGCTGATACGGCACCTTTGATATTTGCTCACACAAACAACCTGACCTTTAGAAATAAGAATAATAGAGGTGACTCAGTTTTAGAGTTCTTGTCTTTACAAATTGTTTCCTACTACACGTAAAACATGAAACCTGTATAACATAACTCAAGGGCTAACGTACTCTGTTCTAGTTTCAAAACCTCTCCAAGAACTTAAGCTTTAATGAATTATCTCTTGAAAACATAACTACTCCTGCAGAACAAGGACCTGCACAACCAGTTAGACATACAAAACCAGTAGATGACTTTTTTGATAGACCAAACAACATGTAATGCATCCATTAGGGCTTTGGTTTCCTCTTCGAGCAGTTTGGTTCCACAGTTGCACATTATCTAGTCAACTCCAAAAAACTGGCTTAATTAGTAGGCATCAATCCAACCACAAAGCATGTCATTTCCTTTCATCCAAATGATGAGGGACAAGTAAAATGTTAGGCACTTCCCCAGGCTTTTTATTCTACTTCTTACAGGCAATAAAAGAAAGGACTCACCTCATGGCTGCCCCATATATGCCCACTAACTTATCCATTGACTAGAAAAACATGAAATCCTATCAAAGACATGCCATGTATTCCTTTTAATAAGCTATTAACTCTTGCTTCAGACAGAGAAACACATGAAAACTAGGCTTGCAATGGTAATTGGACCATAACAACCACCCAAAGAGAGAAGGATATTCTACCCTTTCAGACTTCCCAACACCAATGCAATAATCTCAAGATGGGAAATACTCAGGACCCCTTAAGACATGTGTCAAATCACTCAAACCCTCATCCTATCCTCTCTCACACCTCCTTCCACACAAAAACATCAACTTGGTGTGTTTACTGTAAATTATCCTTGCTTACCAAGAAACATTGCCTACATTTTATTTTCAATGTGCCAAATAACTTTCACAGTAACTTCCAATTAAAGCATGCTCCTAGCATCTGCGAGTACATACAATTAATAATTTCAATGTTACAATTAGCATCAGCTATCATGGCATTTGAAAAAGGATCCTACATCTACCACCTCTCAATCTGTTTCAGTGACCTACTAACCCGAATACCTATATGAATGGGCTGATGGAAATGGTGAAATGATTACTATGACGTGAAGAGTCTTTTCAAGGTAACTGAACTAAAGGAACAGCATAAACCTCTTTCTAAAGACAAACTGGTGCTCCAGTGGTAAATTATTTAGGTTCTTCTAGAAGGGCTGAAATGCACACAAATCATAGTATCCTCTTTATTCTCTATAAACATCTGACAGTATTTGTAATTAGCTATCTGTCCTTATATGGGAGAAATTAGCTGGCTTTTCCATGAACAGCTATCAGTGGAAATATCCCAGTTATCATGCTTCGAAATGGCCATCACTTACTCCAATTTCTTTCTGTAGTGGTAGGACAAGGGGCAACAGGTTAAAACTTACACAGAGAAAGTTTAGATAGGATATAAGGATGAAGTTCTTTACTGTGAGGGTGGTGAGGCACTGGAATGGGTTGCCTAAGGAAGTTGTGAGTACTCCATCACTGGTGGTGTTCAAGGCCAGGTTGGACAGAACCTTGGGTGGCATGGTTTAGCGTGAGGTGTCCCTGCCCATGGCAGGGGGTTAGAACTGGATGATCTTAAGGTCCTCTCCAAACCTAACTATTCTATGATTCTATGTGCAACTCTGGAATCCACTTGAGCTTCAGTTTAAAGACCAGGAAGGCGACTAGTATATCAAACTAGCTTTGCTCTGATGAACAAGAGCTTTGGGATTACAGCCGAGCCAAAAAGCATCTTAGGAAATTAAACTCTTAATGCTTCAGAAACACATACAGAACAAATTAGTAGAAGCAATGGTCTTGGAAGCAGACAACCACAATCAAACTAACCAAACTAAAACTAAGCACACAGTATACTTTTATTGTGTCTCTTGACCCTAAGGCCATTTACAACAAACAAAACCAACTGCGTTGCAAAGCAAGAGGTCCAACTAACAGCTCCAATGCCATTACTGACCGTGCAACGCACAAAATTATGTGATAAAAAGCAAGAAGGATTAGAAGGAATCCTAATCAAATTGTAAATTAAGAAGTCTCATAGGTAGGAACTTCAACATCTTACAGTGTCTTAAAGTCCTCTTTTTTTTTACACTGAAAACCAGCTGTCAACAATTTAAAAATTTAGCTATGGATATGGTAACGTGTATCCATAAAAATGGGTCAGGTGAAGCAATGCTGAGCATCCTAGCACCTAACTGTTAGAAACCTAGCAGAGTCCACTTCTACCTACAGATACACAGTATGAGGGCAGGAAGAAACAAACCTGTCTATCCCAAACCCCGTTGTCTAATCTACGGAGCACTGGATCCTTCCAACTATTACGGTGAGAGCTGCAGAGATCAGTTCAGCTGTGTGCTCTAGGGGCACCCACTGCAATATTATCCTACAGAGAGAGCACACAGAAAATAGTTTGGTATGAGCAAGACTGAGGTTTAAACTCAGACAGATCTTGACACATCTAAAACCAGATTTTTAGATGTCTAGGAGACTCTGATGAAAATGCAGGCCTTCAAGAATGTTAAACATAAGTTGGAGGACACTTCCCAAAATTAAACATCAATTGGAAGTCTCTTCAGCACCTATCTTTTGTTGACGATCTCGTCCCAAGTGAATTGCCACCCACTTCACAGAAACTCTGCAAAGAAATCAAAACCAATCCTTCACGCTCCAATGCTTTCATGACAAAACACCTTTTATTTCAGAAATCAATGTTAAGGACATCAACTTTACTATTTGTTCAAAACCCCTTCGTGGATAGCTTATCCTTACAGAAAATGGCTGAAAGACTCTTTCCAGCCCCCAGCATAAGACACAGTCCAGGGCAAGAATCAAGCAAGGGTATTGACTCAAAGCTATTGCTGTATCTTTTTCACCCATCAAATTTACATACTGACAGTAACTTAAGTGACAAAAAAACCTAAGTCAGCACACACAGAAGAAAGTAAGGCTCCCTCAGCAGTCCCTCCAAAAAATAATACACATGTAAATTCTGTATACGGATGATTAGACAGTGAACACCTGCACAGTGGCATAACAGAGATAATCCTGAAAAGGGCTGATGCAGACAGATGTTTTTCATAACCAAAAAGTCTTTAAAAAAGTTTAACAGCACTGTATTAACTTCCAAGTGAAACAGATTCTCCAGTTTCTTTAATTTTAGCTGTTCCAGAAGGAAAAAGAGTAGCTTGAATTATGGTCAAATCTTTAAAACAAAAAAGAAAGAAATACAAAGCTGATGTATCAATGCCATGGTTGATTTGATAACTAAAAACACAATTATGTGGCATGCTTTCTCACCTTTCTGTAACTGATGGCAATGAGGTTCTTCATTCCCAGCTCCCCCTTGCTCCTCCCACAAACCTCTGGTTTTATGAAACAGATTGACACAAAGGTGAAGTTTTAAGAGAGATATTTTTACATGCATGCGGGTGAATCATACCAAAGCAGCCTGGTACCCAGTGCAAGGGGTAAAAAAAAAAAAAATGCAAAAAGCAAAAATACATAACATTTTTTCACAATGAACATAGATGAAAGGCAGAAGGAAGGAAACTATTGGATATGTATTGTTTCAACAAAAGCAAGGATTTTTTTAGTTATGCCATTCTACTCCAAAGTCTTCCCAGCCAGACCTGAGCTACTGGGTGGGAAGACTTAGCTCAGAAGACTGAGCTGCTTCTTTATTTCGTCAATGGAAAATGTGAATTCTATGAAAAACCTCCTTCTGAAGCTCCACATGCCAGATATTCTTGTAATAAGTGGGCACCCAGGAGCAGGAAATTCCCACAGTACTCCAACCCTTAGGCTCCACATTTAGAATTGTTGGAAGGACAACCACATAGCATGAATAAAGTGGTCCTGTAGGTGGATATAACTTGTAGTGACAAAAAGATACTCTTGATAATTTTAGTTCCTATCCTAGGTGAGGCTGCTTTACAAAAGTAAAGCTGCTTGCATACAAAAATGTCAGTATCTGACATTTCTGCCAATGTGCAAAGACTGGTTTTCATTTCTGAACATCCAAACTATGCCAATTTAACTAAGTTCAGTTAATTCAAATTTATAATTTAAAAAGCAAAAAACCAAGAAAAATATATATTTTTATAATGAAAAATGGGACCCAAACTGCACAGATCATTATATCTTTGCATCTTGTAAGTACCTGGGTATCCCACTGAAGGCAGAAGAACATTTGGCAGCTAATCACAACAAAAGGAGAACAGATGTTGACAAAAACTGGTAGGAATTTTATGCCCTTATTTTCCCCAACATGTTGCAGCATCACCCTGTTACCAGTTCATATGCAGTTACCTTTTAAAGAATTTCTGCTACAAACAGAAGCAGAAATTGTTGGGTGTTTTTCCTATATGCCAATGACACTTTGTGGAGAAATTCTGAATTGCATTTAGTGAAACAGCTAAAACTTGTTTGTGAGCTCAACTCCACTACTTTAGCTACTTCCACTGAAAACAATCAGACTACTCATGTACAAAGTTAAGCTTCTGCATAATCTTTCCTAAGTGAGAGCCTAAGAAGGAAAAGTTAGACAGGTTGCTTACACAGCCCACAAGTATGAATACCTACTTTGTACTCCCTGGGTAGCATACAGTAACCTCATTAAAAAAGGACAGGGAAAGAAAATAATTACAAACCACACAGAATAGGCTTAAATTGTTTTGAGACATTAAGAAAAAAACATTTTGGTAGATCACTTACTGTGTTTTGCTCTATAGTTTAAATCTTTAATAAAATTATGCAGTGTTTGTATGCATACATATGTACATATACAAAATATTTTGGAAAGCATTTCCTTTTAGTACCTCAGAGAAGCAACCTGTTACAACAATCAGAGCTAAAAGGAAAAACCAAACAGTACAAAATACTGCTCTCGTTGAAATGAATGGCTTTGAAAAATACCAAATAACCTCATGAGAGCTTCAAGAAAGCATCAGATATCAGTATAATCATGACTTCACTGAAGGCACAAGTTTCATAATGGGGGAAAAAAATCCTTTCAAGTGTTAAAAGTTCAGACATTGCTCTATCCTTCTTAAATGTAACTGGGGAAAGGCAAGAGCGAAATAGAAGTTTCCCTCCCAACTCAATTCAGCAACGATGAGATGAACATAACTGCAAAGAACAGCTTTTAGGTTTTCCAGTGTGCACAACATTCTTCAACAAGATACCTCATACAAATACAGAAGATAGCAGCAGAACTCTGAGAAAAACATTTATTAATTGAAAGGTACAGAAAATACAGAAGGGAAAACCATGCAGAATTACTTTGAACATAATGTTTTATTTTCCATTTTAAATTCTTAGTGAATGAGTTGCAAATTCCATCAAGTACGTAAAACACCCCAAATCCTTTGCCATTCTGCAAGATACAAGGCCTAATAATGCCTGATATTGTCCTTTGCTAATCTGAAGCTTCAGCAGCCTGACAATTAACAGGTCAGTGTTTCAGAATCAGGTAGAAGCTCGATAGCATTTTTAAGAAGGAAAAAAAAGGGGAGTGAAACAAAAAAAAAGGAACATTGTCTGCTGAAATACAAGAAGAAAAGGTCTGGGTTCTTTTTAAATAAGTACTGTCACAGGATAAAATACTTCCTGGGTCTAGGTTCAAACACATTATGTCATCCTTGATCTACAACTGGTTTCTGTAACTCCACCGCCCTTCTGCAAGCTTGCAATAATACTTGTCTTCACAGTACCAACACTGCAGTTGCTGTTAGGCTTTTTTTAACTGGTTTCAAAACTCAAGCACAAAAATACTGCAAAACAGCACTGACACTAAAAACTTGGGAAGTGGACACAGATTGAAATCTCTATTAAAACAAAAATAATCTTACATTCACCAGCCACTAACTTGGGATTCCTTAATTTAAAACTATTTCAGGGAACTCCAGAAAAGTGGGATTCCATAAAAGTTTGTCTCCACTAGTATAAGCACAGAATCGGGATCCCCGGCTTCCTCTTACACCGTGTATTGTTACTGGAAGAACTACCCTTATGAAACCCCAGCCTTAGAATTGAGATGTCACACACAAAAGCACCTCCAAGCACAACAAAATGAAAGATCCTTACAGAAATCTTTGTTAAAGATTTTAATAAGTATGGGTGTAAGGCACTCATGTACAAAAAGGGAAAAGCCTCCCCTGCTATCAGCTGGGAACCCCGTGTGTTACGTCAGTGAGATATCAGATACCTTTTGTAAAGGGGAATTACATAATGTACACAACAGTCACCCTACCTGTAATTCCAAGGAAACATTCTTGTTAAGCACACACACAGAATGAACAAAGGGATTATTTTAAACTAAATTAAATAGTCTCACTGCTAGCAGCTGAGAAACAGCCTTTTAAGAAGCTGAACACAGACAGCAGTTTTAGAACTGAATCCAAGAATACCCAGCAGCTTATCCATGTAAGAACAACCACTGGAAATGGAAAAGGCTTATTAAAAAAAAAGGGGGGGGAGAAAAAAAAAAAGCCCACCATGGATTAAAAAGTAAATATTTAAAAGATATATTCAAAGATAATCTGATACCCTTCCACACTGTTCTGGGCTCTCCCCACTATTTCAAATGCAGGCACCTTCCACTTTTTTGTTCTGAGAAAAAACATGTAAAAGCAGCAATATTAGGAAACAATATACTGAACAAATTAACCAGGCTTCTGAACACATCACTTTTATTCAGATAAAAACTTTATTCTGGGAATGAGATTTAAAAGTTCAGAGTTAAATTATAACCCTTTTGCAGGGAGGAAGGAACATAACAAACAGCTTTTAGGGGCATATTCCTCCTTTCTACACAAACATGTTGTTGTTTGGAATGGGGGCGGGAAGAGTTTTACCGTCATTACAACAGTCATAGGCTGAGGCAACCGTGAAGTTATAATGGAAACACCTCTGCCCTGCTCTAATCTGTAGTAGCAGTAAGTGATTCATTACAAACACTGTGACAAATCATGAGGAGTGATGAGTTTGGTATCCTCCCTGGCATTTGCCTCTTCCAAGTGAGCTGGCTCACAGCTGTCCCAGGGCCTGGGGTGGTTGCAGAAGGGTTGAAACAAGCAAAAATGGGTGAAAAAGGCTTTTTTGTCTCCATTAAAAACCGAAACTCCTAAGTTAAAAGAAGACATTTTGTTCACGCACCTTGAGAGGAGAGGGCACACGTTCCCCATTTCTGACAAAACAAAAAAAGAAAGAAAGAGAGAAAGAGCAAGAGGCTGTGGAGGGTGGGCTTCACCCCCGCCACCCTGGACCTGCCCACAAAGAACCAGCAGCCCAGCAACGAGGAGAAAGAGAAAAGCAGCGAGAGGCCACGGTTGTGTGGCGGCGGCTTGAAATTTACCTGGAAATCAGCCAGTATCATTTCTCGGTCCATGTTGGACGCCATTGCAGCCAGCTGCGTCCCCGGCTCTGCTCTGACCGCGCACCTGGAGCTGCTGCCGGAGAGGACGGGGCAGGGTGGGAGCTACGAGCTCATCGAGGCGCCCGGTTCCTCTGGGGCACCCGCGGCGCTCCGGGTCTGCCCCAACTCAGCAGCACGGCGCGGAGGAGAAGGAGGGGAGGAGAGAGGCGATGGGTCCGGAGCCGGGAGCGGGCAGCGCTGCCTCAGCCGCTGGCCCGGGCGGCGGCAGCAGGACGAGGAGGAGGAGGCAGCGCCGCTCGCTCCCCGCCTCCACAGCGCCTGTCGCACATTTTGCCTGTCATTGAGGTCGCAAAGAGGCGCTTTGCGGCCGGCACGTGACCTCCCTCCGGTCAAGCGCTCGCGAAGCCGGAGAGGGGGGGGCGGGGCCGAGTGGGTACCCCCCCTTTCCC
>JAOEHY010043538.1:0-61705 GCA_025447955.1 Psilopsiagon aurifrons | reverse complement strand
TCCTGTCTCTGCTTCCCCCCAGCTCCCCCTCCTCCCTGGCAGAGCATGAGGCTCAGAAAGTCCTTGGCCAGACCAAAATGTACTACGCTGTAACTAAAACACTGGTGTTATCAGCGCTGTTCTCAGGCCACAAGTTAAAAACACAGCGCTGCACCAACTACTAAGAAGGAGAAAAATGACTACTACTGCTGAACCCATAACACTGTCCAAGGGTAGTTAATCTTTCAAAAGTCTCTGTTACTTCTGTGTTGTTTTTTTTCCCTTTCTTGTCACATACTTTTTACTGAAATATCACATCTACTCTCCCAGTAATAATTTCCGTGAAGGCATTTGACTTGACCTTTCATATCTGAGCTGTTAGCATGTCCTGGGCCTTTTAAGAGTTTTACAATACCAAAGGAGTTTTACAGTCATTCTTTACAAGTATAGAGAAAGCCAGTCATTGAGTAAACTATCGTAAATTACCATTATTGGCAGCTTGCACGTATTAGTAATGTAATAACCTTTCCCACACTCACCTGTGCTAATTTGAATGTATAAAGCTGCTTTCCTCCCTCCCCTTGCCTTTTCAAAGGAGGCCTAAATATTACCTATGTGGATGGATTTTGGGTTTGCCCTCCAGATTTACTTGCTGTTGCTTTTAGTTGAAATTTCAACAGATGAGATTGTAAGAGCACATATTTTTTCTGTGGTCTGTCAAGAGTAGTGTTAGGAGTATTTAGATGTGTTTCTCTCTGAATCACTCTGATTTTTATGTAACTAAGACAATCCCTCTGAAATTTTCACAGCATGGCATTGCAGTCCAGTACTGGAGGACATCCAAGATCAGAAGGTACATCTAGTGAGGACATTAAATAGGTATCTCAGCCTAGTAAAATGACAGAACAGATTTAAAAAGGATGAGGGTCCTTTTAGTGGCTTTTTGTTTTCCACTTTGAATTGTTTCAACTGTTGAAACTCTTGGTATTTTTTCCAACTTTAATTTCTATACTGAATGCCACTGGAAACTATTGGTGAGTAAAGAAAGAATGGCTTCTCTGTGACATTCAAGGTGACTTTTTTAAAAAGGGTGACAAACTGTCTAGCAATCACAGCAAATCTATGTTAGCTGAATTAGAAAATAGTTTGCAGTACCAGAAACTTGGCAGGAGTTTGACCCAAATTATTGCAGTGCGACCTTGGTGATAGGAATAAAAAATGTATTAATCCATGAGAGGGGTGAATTATTTGCTGTGGGCAGTTTTATGTAGAGTTTTTCTTTTTAATGAACACTTCACCAGTGTATCAAGTACTGCTTATCTATTATATTTACTTTCCTTTAAAAAGAAGTAACACAAAAGTATACACATTTGCCCTTGATGACAGTATGTTTCTTCCATTTGCTGTATAGTATCTGGTGTACTTTCCCTTCTGAATTTCAAAAGAAAAATAAGCAGAAATCCTCAGTCCTCTATTTCCTAAGGGCAGTAGCTGAAGAACAGATCTGTGGTGTTGATGATCTTTTTTGTAGAGGATAGCGTTGACACTACAGTTTGTGGGTGTCATCTCAGCTGTACTGAGGAGGCTCAGTTTTTACTGGCTTTGTTATCAGTAGCCATGGATTTTTTGTGAAATCAGCTAAAGATGCTCAGCATGAGGAGGTGCTTAATGCCTCTTGGGACTGAGCTGTTACTATAACCCTAGATTTAAAATGCCTCTTTGGCCATGGGGGAGAATGAGATATATGATACTTAATGGCTGTTGCGTAGATGCTGTCATCAGCATTTTCTCTCACATGAGCACGAAGTACTTATGTTTGTATTTTCATCTCTAGTGCCATTTGTGAATGCTGAGTAGGGTCATTTCTGTTTGTGGTTTGATTAATTGCCTGAGCACCAGGGCTTTCCCCAGGACTTTTCAGGTAACTTTCGTGTATTCTCTGGTTGGCACATCAGATAAATTCAGTAATTAAACTCTATGGTGCTATCTGTGCAATCACTTAAGTTTATCTGTCCATTTGCTTATCCTTATCTCCTGCAAAGCTTGGAGTGTGGATGAGAGAACTGCTGAGTAAAGTGGTGTTGCTCTTACTCATCCTAATCACAAATAAGTCCATCATATTGGAGGAGCAACAAATGTGATTCGCACTCCCAAATGAGATCCTTTCTGCTGTAAATGTATCCCTTTCTGCAGTTTACCTTGTTTTCCTTTCTGCCCTCATATTGAAGTGGTATTTAGATGTTTTATTTGAAAAATCTTGTGGTTTTGTAAACTTTCTAGCTTTTTATCACCACCACTTCCAGCCCCAGTTGGGCCAGGCAGTGTAGGATAGACATGGTTCACTTGTATTACAAATATAAGAAAAGTTGCATGACTGATTTTTCGTCTTTGTTCTGCAGTGCTATTACCCTCCCAATGCCAAGGGGAAGCCTAGAGTGTGTTCTAAAATAATAGATGTCTTCATGTAAGCTTCGTTAGTTCATTTGTTAGAGAGGGATATTCTGTTCCAACCTTATGGCCAGAACGAATTTCACCTAATTTGTCAAAAAAAGAAACTGTTTTGTTTTTTATCTCTCAATAATATCTGAAAGTAGTCGTAGGAATATTTTTTATAAGGATGTGCCTGAGGAATAAATACTTAAGAGCAAGGCAGGCTGTGTTGCCAAGTAACTTGGGAGAATAACTGGAAGGTGCATGGCAGTTGAATACAAATATTTTATTTACATTTTCTTATATTATTTACATTTTTATTTTACATTTCTTGCAACAAATGCTTGATTTGGAAGAATTTTTTCTCTACAGAAGATGCAGATGCATCCTTGTTTCAAAACTGCTGTCTGGCTTTTGACATAATTAGCATTTATTTTATTAACTGCTATTCTTCACATGTGGGCTTGCTTATCTGGTTTCACATCTTCTTTATGTTTCACATCTTCTTTTTTGCAATTCTAGCTTGTGCAAAATCCATGTGCATGGCAGCATTGCATACCAGTGGCAAAATAGCCATTGTTTTAGCTTGTCTTATGCTGCTATCTTTTGTTCCAGTTGTAGAGGTCAATGGAATGCCAAAGTAGGTAAACAGTTGTCACATCAAGAGTACTTTTTCATACTTCTGGCATGGCCAAAAAAGTGAAGGAATTTGATGAGACTTATGAAAATTATGGGGACACAAGTGAAATCACCCTCATGGGCTGCAGTGTCCCCCCTGCGGTACCTACATGGCCTGGCTATTGCTGCCTTTGAAGCACTGATCCAAATTCCAAAGGCTGAGGGAAGATAAACCTACCACAGTCATAATAGAAGCTCCATAATTTGTAGTTCTTGTGCTGAGGTTTATTGTTGCCATCTCTGCCAAAACAGATTATATTTACTTCCGAAAATTAGAAATTTGTGTGGGTGCAGCAGAAGAAAAATGCATGAAGCAGCTGTAGCAAAATCCTGTGCATGCATGCTTAGTAGAATAACCATTCCCAATTAGTCTAAATGGAAGATTGCAGTGCAAAATAACTTTCCATCTTAGAGAATCTGCAGCACATACTGTAATGTTAATATTATGCTGAACTTTTTGAAGTTGATAAAGCGTATTGTTGGAACTAATTAATACGCTGCTTTTTCAATACTCAAAAGACCTGAAGTTAGTAGTTTGATAATTAGACCATGTTTCCTATTTAGACACAATTTGGAGATGATTAGAAATGCTAAGGTACCACGCAGGTCAAGTCTGCACTATTGTAAGAGCTATTTAATGCATTTTAATGGTAGCTGATAAGGTGCAAACTGCTTTGTAAGCCAGAAAGAGAGGTTATTTTCTATTATACATTAAATCTGGAGGAATAAATAGATACTACATTTTTCTGCTTTGGTTAAAAAGACCTGAAACCCTTCATGTGATGCTACAAATAACCGACTACTGCTGACAGCAGCATCTTCTCATGTGACTGGGTGTGTTAGGGTTTTCAGGAATGAGTTGTCATTTTGTACTTTGTGCTAGGGTGAAAAAGAAAGATGATTTTTTACAGTCATCTGAGCCGTGTCAAATAGCTTTGCAGAAAGCCCGGTTTCTTGATTTTCCTGGGCTTAAGTTGAGCTGTCTTTATCTCCTGCTGCCTACTTTCTGTTCCATCTTCATCTGCTGCCAAAAGGTATTCTGTTCTGCCTGAGGTCTGTATCAGGAAGAGCTTTTATACCATCATCTGCCAAATACAAGCAATAGGATGGACATGCTCTGCAGTAACAGTAGCAACAAAGTTACAGAAATTTTAACATACAGCCGTAACAATTTCAGAGCAATTTGGGTGCTGTCTGTTCCAGACTTGAGTTTTTGAAGTTTTGGACACTCATCTCTGCAAATCAAATTGTTTCAGTATCTCAGGTAAAGAAAACTTTAGAACTGTAAGCAGTAAGAATAACCTGGCATTTTGGAAAATGTCGATGTTGTGTTCAAAACTAGCATAGTCAAGAAAGGATTTTTCTGCCAGCACTTGCAGCTACTCCACCTGACAACTGTTTCTTGTAAAGTTTCCTTATTATCAGCATCTCTCCCGTACTTAGAACTTACATATTTTTCTGAAGGGCTGTGTTGCAAGTCAAGATGGGAAAGGGAAAGGATAACAAATTCTCATTTGTTCCAGTGGTGATTTGCCATTTTTGAGAAGGAATGAAAACAGATATTGACCTGTTCTGAAAACAGGAGCTTGCTGAGGAAAGAGAGAGAACTCCAGCCATATCCAGAGATACCATGATATAGACAAAAAGGATTGTTTCTAATGTCAAATTGTACAGTGTTTAGAAGCAGGTCACTTGTGGGCAGGTTTTTAATTTCAATTGCACAGGAACCTCCACTCACTAGGGAAATAGATCATGTGTAGACTGTCTTTGAGCAGAATACATTCCTCCTAGGGCCTTTATGGTGTGTGTAATAAGGAGAAGCTCTTACAGGCTAGTGACAAGTATGAGATGAAGGAAATGAAAATGTTTGAGATTCTTTTACACTTACAGAGGATACTTAGATAAGTGTTATTTGGACCTGCAGTATAAGATTTGTGTGATTTGCGTATTCAGGGTAAAGTTTCTAGACTGTGCTATCTTTTAACCTCCTGGAGGTGTGTCTTGGTTGGCAACATGCTTTAGGAATGATGATAAATGTAACAGTTAACTTCCTTAGCTGGTTCTATTTAACTCTGTGTGCAGTAAAAGAAATCTCACTTGTATCATTGAGTGCTCGAGAGCATTCAAGAAACAAGTTGCTCTCCTCTTTCTCTGCATAGGACAATTAAGAACATGTGGTCTCAGGATGACCATGAAAATAGAAATCAGTGGAGTCTAAATACTGTTTTATAACCCTTTACATGATGGCATTCTTTGCATTAGTACATTGTGACTAGGGCTGCTTAAGTATCATTTTTGAATAAAGAAAGGATTTGTAATGGGGAAGCAGTTGAGAGATAAGTGTTGAGGGGGAGTCAGTGGACTGCAGCTAATCCAAACCCTTCTTTCACCAAAACTGATTATTTTTTGTTGTGTGGATGCTAACCTTTGTGATGGTAGCTGAGACCAAGCTCAATGGGAATGTGCTGGTCAGTAACTATTGAGTCATGGAATTATCAAAAGGTGTTGATGATGGAACAGAATGTGGGGTCTAGAGGTTATCCATAGCTGGGGAAAAGAGGAAAACTGTGCTCTGGAAAAAAGGGGGCAGAAAGGGCTCATCTTTAGGAGCTGAAAGTTAGTGTGGTTTGAGAGGTTGCTGTTTTATGTAAGGTCACAAGGAGTGCCAGCTCAATACCATACAAGTGCAGATTCGATTTCAGTTCTGCTCTTACGCATATCACAACAACTTCTAGGAAACCCAAGAAAACTTTGAAAGACCATTAGCAAGTAGATTTTTTTTTTTTCTCTCTTGAAATGGAAGGTTTTTGTTTGTGTTGTTTTGGGTTTTTTTTTGTAATTGAAAAAATGCTTAAAAGCTGTCACCTTTGTCCCCCTTTGTATCTGCAGTAAAGGGGATAACCACTGAGCTGTTCTCGATGTTGTAGCTTCTTCCTTTTTCCCTCCTCTCTTCTTTTTTCTCCCCCCACTTAATGTCTTTCTGATGTTTCTTAGCTTTTTAAATTCCATTCATTCATGTATTTATTTGTTTATGTATCTAATTTTTTTTTTCTTTAGTTAAGTATGTTTTTTGGTTGACTTACTGGTCATTCTAGAGCATCATGATAGCTTTGCAGTGAGTAATTTACAGTACATGGGGAAAAAAAGTGGGTTTTTTTTCTTTATATATATGTTTTCCTTGAGATATTTATTGCTGATGTTATTTGCTTAATAACTTTTAGGAGTAGCTGAAGTTCATTGGCTTGTGCGGAAGTAGCTTGTGTAAACACTGCAGAAATTTGGCAGTGCTTATGAATTTGTGTCTATACTTAGTCACATATCTATGTATCTGTCAATAAGTATTGTCATTTTGACAGTACTTTAAATAAAAAGTACCTATTTATTTTGTGTCTATACTTAGTCACATATCTATCTGTCAATAAGTATTGTCATTTTGACAGTACTTTAAATAAAAAGTACCTATTTATTTTATGTCAGTAAGGGATGATGTGGCATTTGACATGTCCAGGTATGCTGGTAGTAAGCTTCATGTACAGAGGGATCAACAGAACTTGGCAGTACCCACAGGGTGCTTGAATCTTGGCTGTTCTATTGAATGTATGTGGTTTAACATAACTATGGGAATATTGTGTTAGTAGTCTGATTTAAAAGTTTAAAATCACAGTTATGCAATGATCTTTTATTGTAATCATTGAGATCACTCTATTGTAATCATAATGTTGGGTTAATGTTCAAAAAAGCATGGTAGGAATATTCTAGTGCATTAGCACTATTGTTTGCGAAGTTTTAAACTTTCATAAGATACATACACATTTAAATCTTCAGATTTAGAAAAAAAAATCTAATTCAGCTTTTTTATCTCTATAGCTTCTCTCAGTCCTTCCACATATTTTTGTGTCATCGGTGACGTACACAATTCTTTCTTTGAAAATCTAATATCGTGAAATGTGTAACTATATTGGTACAGCAGTAAAAGTCAGATCAGGCCAGGAGGAGATGTTGGCTCTTCTTTCTAAGGCAAAGACAGAAAGTTGACCTACACAGTTCATTAGACCTTTTGGAGGAGAGCAGCAAGTGACAGAAAAGTAATAGTTTCCAAATGGTAGCTCTGGGAATATTGAGAGCCACCAACAAGAATGCAAACAGCTGGGAGTTCAATTTATGCCATTCAGTTTCCAGTCATTAATATACTTTACTGCACATGAGTAGGACATACAAGGATAAGTATGCTTGTTATTATGGTGTTTATAGGGGAATATTATATTTAAAAGCCCAAGGTGATTTTTTTTTTTTTCTTTGAAAAATGCGTACAAAGAAGCTCTATGTCTCTGAGGTTTTGCAGGGAACTTGGAATATTCATGATGTGGCTGCTTTACTGCTTTTTTATTCTCAACTCATGGAAGGGAAGTTCCAAGTTTCAGCTATAACAAAGAAGTTATTTACTGTGAGGGTGCTGAGGCACTGGAACAGGTTGCCCAAAGAAGTGGTAAATGCTCCATCCCTGGCAGTGTTCAGGGCCAGGTTGGACAAAGCCTTAGGTGACATGGTCTAGGATGAGGCATCCCTGCCCATGGCAGGCGTGTTGGTACTAGATGGTCTCAAGGTCCTTTCCAGCCCTAATTATTCTATGATACTATGATTAATGAACCAAAACGGAGCCAAGCATGGAGTCAGACCCCTACGAAAGCAGAAGTGTGCTGGGAAGAGACTACTCTCCGCTTTGGTGGCATGTGGATTTTGCAGATGATTTGGCGCCATGGAAGGAATCACTGTGCAGCATGGTGGTGCAACTGTTAACACCCTGTTTTCCACCACTCCTCCTTTACTACTCACATGCACAAACTAACGATGCTTCTATCTAAACAGAAAGAAACACATTCATTGAATCTGTCATCCTTGGTATATTCAGCCATGTGTTTAGTCAGGTTCTTATTTCTATCTTGCTGCTTTTCAGCCCAACTGAAGCAGCAGAAAGCATTCAGTGATGTACATAACAATGTGGAATTGATGTTTACTGGATTGGTGTCTCACCAGTCTTCGCAGTTTGACAGTTGATTATGTTGCTTTTCTCATTCTCTCCTGCTATTACATTCCTCCTATATTTCTCTGTCATGTATACACACCCTTCTTATCTAAAACCAGATGACAAGCATGTATACTGAATATGTAAATGAGTTTACAATTCCTATATATGCTGCATTTTGTTCCTATTAAGTGAGTGCATTAAAACAAATTAGAACATTATTTAATGTGGTGTAAAATCATTGCCATATGAGCAGTCAATTAACCAGATAAAGTTTGCAATAATGCCTTTAAGGTGAAATGTGAGAGCTTTTAATAAAAAAAGAAAATGGGAAAAAGAACCCTTCCTGGGCCTCAAATCATTATCAGAGTATTCAGAGAAACAACCATGGCAAGGACATTTTATTACAGATGCCTTAAAGATTGCTTCCTTCATTACTGTTTTATCAAGGCTTGATTACCTAATCATGCTCACTGGAACTAATAAAGCTTAGGCAGGTAAGACAGCTCTAGGAGGGCAGACCCAGAGGAGTGCACCATCACTGGGTGCAGAAATTACCCCTCATCTTTGGGCACCGAGAAATGTCCTCCTTTTCTGTATCTTATGTTAAGGACAAAGACATTTCTGACTCCAGAATGAGGACTCCAAGTCCAGAAATGGAGGCAGTGCAGGCAGTAAGATGCCAGTTCTGCCAAGAATGGTGACAGGCAGTCTCTTATTTTCAGTGTCTGTGACAGGGAGGAAAGTGTAGGTGTTTGCCATCACTGCTGAGTGTTTGTAAGGTGCCAGAGGTCTGGTAACCCGCCTACTGAGCCTGAAGTCATGCCAAGTGGTGCCTTCCTTGTTTATGTGTTGGTGGTTTTATTTTAAATGCAACTTGTACCATATAGTTCCAAAGTTCCAAAGAAAAATGCTGCCTGGGAGCTTGAATGAAGTCTAATCAGAACAATCTGGTAGTTTACGTCTATAAACAATGTATGCAACATACCAAGTATGCACAAGGAATCCACATATTCCACATGTGGAATACACTGATGTGATTCTAGCTATCTTTGGGATGGTTGTAAAGTCTGTTTTCTGAAATATGAAGGTGGCTTAATACCTTCTAAAATGTGACCTTAAAATCTACTATTTACCAGCATGTTGCTTGGGTGCATTCACAGAGGTGGTCCATGGTGCAGGCCCATGCCAAGAGCATGGCGTGGGGTCATCCTTCATCACGGCTGGGCATCTGTTACTCTGCTTGATTTATGGCAGCTTTTACCAGAAGACCACTTGAGAAAAAAAAAAAATCATTTTTCTCATTTTATCTTAACTCCTGTGGTATTTAATGTGATCTCAGCGGGAACTGTTTGCTCCTGAGTCCATAGTGTGTTTTTCAAGGAAGTTGACTATTTGTTTTCCCAGAGACTCACAGTTTTTAATGCTGTTGTGATGTCCTAGCCACAAAATGTCCTGCATACAGTAGCCATGGGATTTCTATAATTTAATTCCTTTTTCTAAGTCCAGCAGGTTTTTCTAAATCACAGCAGGTTTCTTTAAACACATTTGAGGGTCTGTAAAGAAAAGGGCTTTGTTCAGTGGTGCTTTGTTCTATTATATATATAAAGTCCTTTGTTCCTTTAGGTGTTCTTTATACCAGCATGCAGTTTTATTCAAACTTATGCATTGTTGCTGTTCTTAATTCAGGTTTCTAGTGTTCAGTGAGGATTTTATCCTATGCAAATAAATTCAAGTTCTAAAGACAGCCTGCCTGATTGAGTGCACTTAACTTGAAACCAATAACTTCTTTCCCTTGTACAGAATAATTTTAGCAAATATTTATTGTGTAATGGCTGCACAGAGAAATGAATCAGCCAGAACCTTTGCTAATAACTTGTCCATTCGGCATTACTGTTTATCGCAAGCTCAACTGCGAAATATGCTGACAGATAAAGAAACAGTCTCTGTTTGAAGAAGCTTGAAACCTAAATAGATCATGTGCAAATGATGAGACATAGAGCCTAACAAATTTAAAGTAAATCAGCAGTAAACTGTAATTTGTTTCTTGTTGGACTTAAAAATGAGAGGCGCTTACTGACACTGCTTCTGTCCAAGCTTCAGTGAAGCGAGAAAACTGAGGTATGTCTGTGCATGTTTAAAGGGATAACTGCAAAGTGTCTCTTACAAAACCTGATAGATTTCTTCCAATACTGACAACAATTTTTATAATATATGACATGTTGCCTATCCTTTGTAAATGAGGTTGCAAATCAAAAATGTATTACCTAGATTGACAAGCAAAGTGCTTCCTGATCATAAGCCTTGCAGCCAAAAATACATGATTGCTATACCTCTTCGATCTGTACTGGAAATCAACAGAATCTGCCTGACCAGGAGAAAGATTTGGGCTGCAAGGCACTAGCAGGGAAAATTTATTTATTAATACCTGGTCTTTTTCAAGGTCTCCCCCACTGTGACAGCATCAGGTTGTAGAGGTGCATGTTTGCAAACCTATTTGTGGATGTTATTGTGTGTGGTTTGTAGAATGCATAATTTGATGTAGTACGGTTCTCTTTGCAGATGTCTTTGTCTGAAGGATTTGATTGAATGAGTTGTCATATTAGGAAACTCAGGAAGTCAATTTATTGTACTGATATTCCTGTAAAATACATGAGGACTGAGCCAAGAGCGTCTGTCTTCCAAGAGGTGCTTTAGTAATCCTGTCTGATGAATCAGATTGAATTGCATTCAGGAAGTGCTGTAAGTTGAATTTCCTTCCAGTCTGACTTTAGCTAAACTGTAAAGGCAGGGTTTTACAAAGTCTCATCACAAACCACATAGTTTGAAGTATGGAAAAATGAAAGGGAAGGAGACAGAGGAAGAGGAGGATTTGTTTGATAGCTATTATTGGCTATGCAGCCTTTGGTCCTGTGTGTCTGTGCAGAGTGTATATGGCTGAAGTCTTAAGAAAACTGCTCCGTGAACAGTATGAGTAATTAAAATATCACCTGTACAAAATTCTGAATGGAAACAGTACTGTCTATTGAAATACACTTAGTTCTTGCTAGGCAATTGGCAGTTTCATTGCTTTCCACTGTAAACCCCACGATATCTGAACTGACTGTATGTAGAAGAGGATCTAGGCCTGGGTAACCCAGAATTAACTTTATTCATTCCACAACACATGGACTTGCTTTAGAACTGAAGTGCAGCACAGAAGTGTTTTATGTATTTTAGGTAATTTTGATGATGGCTTTGTAAGATCAACAAGTATTTGAATAGAAGAGCTTACTTCTGGCTTGTGCTATTAATCACTTTAGGACCTTAGATCTGAAATTATTATGTATCATTAGGAAGAATTCTACTCATGAGGCATGAAGTCTTTGTCATCTTAGTTATTGTTTAGGCCAGGCTCACTCTCTGCCTTGGAGAATTCACTTGTCCCTAATCCAAAAGAGCTTAATGCAGTTTGTATGCAGCTTTTGTTTAATTTTTGTTACTTCAGGTAAAGAATTAAAGCTGGTCAGGAATTTCACAATATGGATATTTTGCAATGAGAAGAAGGTTGCACAGCTGAAACTGTGGTTTCCTGGCAAATGCGTGCTGCAGTTTCTCTTGCAAGGGAAAGGCTGATTTGACTGTACATAAAGAATTGTTCAAGTGATAAGGTTTTCACTTGGGATATATAGAGATCCTGTCAAATCCCTGATTGGAATTAATCAGACAGAGGATTGTGCTTTGGTCTTCTCCATCTTTGGTAAGTGCCCTGAACACGGAACAATTTATTGTCTTTATGGAAGAATAAAAAAGGGATAGTTGGAATAAATCCCCTCCCCTCTCCTCTCGATTTCATGGGTATTTTTGAGAAGTCTTTTCCCTCTCCTTAAATAGATGCAATTTTTTGTCAGATTTTAATGGGGGAAGACTTTGCCTTTAATTTCATCTTTTCACCAGTTTCCCACACATAGGTATCATGTCCTGCTGCTCTCTAGAACTATTATTTATATTCTTCCAGTCCCTTCCCATTGTGGTCTTAATCCTGTTTGTAACCATATGCTACTGAAGAAGCTGGACATTTCATTAGTAATAATGATGTGAGCAGAATTTAGCCCAACAGACAGGCCTTCCTTTTGTTTGTATTTTTTACTGGGTTTCCGAGGCACACTGTTTTCTTAAGTAGGAAAGATAAAGTTGAATGTGTCTTAAGTGTGTTGAAAGTATCTTATCTGAGAGAAAAACACAGATGTTCTCAAAGGGTGTTGATAAAATGTAGACAGCTTGCCAATGTGAATGCAAAATCCTTTTCCTTTAAATGGAGCTAAGCCAGTATATAGCAGATGAACTTCGGGTGTAAACAGTTTTTTCCACTTATACAGTTCTCCTGATTCTAAAAGGAATTGGAATGACCAAGCCTGATTTTTGGTGCTGCATAGCAGGACCTGCACAGTTTTTCTCAGTGCATATATGCTATCCCTGCACTCCTCACTTCCCGGTGCTGATTGCAGAAGGTCATCTTTACAAGGGAAAATACAGTTTTGACCTTTTAGATCCGTTTAATTTCTGCCCTCTCCAATGGGATTTCCAGCAGTGCTGCAAGGTGTGAGATAGATTTTCTTCCATTATTGAGAATAAAGCAAACATTGTTACATCAGTATCAGATCATCAAGCAGCCACCAGGTACACTGAGCTTTTACTGTCTTATGTCACAGCACCCTAATGACTCAAAAGCAAAATGATTTTGTTTTGCTATAAAGCCACTCAGCATCTCCTCTTTGCTTTTCAGCTCTGGTGAATGAAATCATGAGCCACATTTAGAGCTCATCTCTATTGACCAGGTCATTGTCCTCAGGCAGCCGTCGTTGTAAAACTGCAGCGCAATAAATGGGACCTCAACTTTAAAGCTGCAACCCAGGGATGCTGTGTGAGGGATGCTGGTAACCTGTGCTGCTGCCCTGGGAGGGAGGCTGGCAGAGGTGTGCAGGGGAATTGCCCTCATCCCTAACCCTATTACCCAGGCACTTGAATGGAAGAAGGAAGGCTTCCTTAAGGATTCCCCTAGAAAGGAAAGTCATCAAAAAATGTTTGTGTGGCAGAATGGTTGTTGGAGAGGCAGGAATGCAGCGAGGCCTGGGTCACAGATGCCTCTCTTGTGGATCACTTGAATTATGCCTAAGTTATGGGGGGCAGTGGAGCTTTTGAGTAAGCCTTTCCTGTGGAACTGCTTTTTGACTGAAGTTTGAGGCAGGTGCCTATGCTCAGCTAATAACTCATTTTCAATTTCTTCTGATAGTGTGGCATCTGGACAAGATCAGAGGAGAATGCAGCATCTCACAGCATTGGTTTTCATTGGCATCCCTCACCTACAGAGACCGTATATTGAACTCCTCCAGCCTCTGACCTTAGTGTAAACATTTACTGTTTTCCTTCTCTTTTCTACTGGGTATTTCCAGTTCCTGCTGGGGATAAAGAGATGGTGCTTCTAAGGACTGTCAGATACTGCTTGGAAGTACCACGAATGAAGAAGCTTTGTTGGTGATCATTCCATTACTTACGAAGGGCTTAGGAAAGATAGGTGCTGTTTCTCTCATACTAATTTGTCCTTTCTTTGGTCTTTTAGCTGGACCTTCTTATGACCTATCTATCCTTTCCTCACTCTTCTCAGTTTCTTCAGTGCTTTGAAAATTTGTTCTTCTTTCTGCTCCCCCTCCTCATCCACAGCCTCCTCTGTCAGAGCCCAGTGACCAAGAAGGAGTTTTGGCAAAACTTTATAGAAGAGTTATTTGCCCTTTTTACATTTAGATTTCACCTCAAAACTTTTTCTGTTTTCCATTTGTGGGATCAGAATTAATTATTTCTCACTCTCATCTTACTTTCTCTTTACTCATATGAGTTACTTATTTGAAAACAGACTTTAAAAAAGCAGACATTGGCAGTTGTTGCAAGAGTCAGCTGCCTGGGTCTTACTCTGCAACATGATAGGTTTGGCTCGGGAAACCCTCAGGTGGGGCTGGAGATGTACTGTCATCAAGAGGAGATGGTAGCAGAATTGGATGCTTCTATTACTGTTGCATCTCCCATAGAAGTTGTTGACAATGCCGCAGAAATACGTAGTGAGCAGAAACATTTGTTTACTCCTGGCTGTTAGGGTTTGAAAAATGGATATATTCTACTTTTTTTTTAGCTTTTTTGAACTGGAGCATCATCTCTCTTCCTTAGTCTACTCAGCCCCTTGAATTGTTTTAAAGAGACCTTTAAGCCATCTGCAAACTGAAGATTGCATTGTTCTTGATAGTGACTCTGAAATTTTGTTTCCTTCGTAGGTGGTCTCTTATTTTCTGTGTGTTGATCTTAGCTCCATGCTATGAGGAGGATGCTGAATTTGTCCTCTCTGCTCCTAGAAGATGTTGGAAGGAGATTTTTTTCTCCCTTATTAATCTTTTAAATAACACTTTCTCTCCAGTCCATGCAGTTTTGCTGATCAATGATGTGGCACAACAGCTATAATGTGTGAGTTTGTAAGAAAACCGCATGCTAGAAATGGTTTGTCTAGCCTACTCACCAGACTATTATGTATTACCTCTTCTCAAATAATCTACAAAACACCAGCGTAGTATTTATGGGAGAAAATCCAATTGTCTCCATTTCTTCTGCATCATTAACAGACTAAGCATGCACAGATATTCATTTAGATCACACAGCATGTTTTGTACCAAAGCAAAACAGTGATGTCCTCTAAATAGCAATGACAACAGTGCTGCAGAACATACAGTCCCCCATCATGTGCAGGGTGGAATTAAAATCTGTACTCAAATCAGTCACTGTGCTCTCATCCTTGGCATCATGAAGGGTTTGCTTACAAAATACATTTTCTGTGCTGTGCTAAGGTATGTAATATCAGTACAGCCCTGCCAGCTGAATCCCTTCTTTCAGTTTTGAAAATGTAGCCTTCATTTAACAGTGTATTGGTTATTGGCTCTTGAAGCAGTGATGCTGTAATATGAACCCTTTTTAAGGCAAATATCCCTGAAAATCACATCTAATGAAGTTTTATGTAGATGGTGAGAGCCTTCCAAAAGACTGAATCAATTAATTAGCTCTAGCTGTGTAGCACTTCTCCCATCTTACTGAACTGACAGCTGAAGTGAAAGGCATTCTCAGACTCCACGGTGCTGTTACATTATTCTGCACCTCTGGAGGAGTCTCAAGGATCAAACCCAAATAATATCTTTGCTGTCAAAGGGAAAAAAAAAGGGGAGAACTTCATGCTTTCTGAAAGTTCCTAACGGTATTTTGCACTTTGACCCATAAAATGAGAGTTACTGGCAAGTTGTAAAGGGATACAGGCTGCTGTAATAATTATTATTATATTTAACATTATTGCTGCCCTTACGCAGCTAATAGCAAAGTTGTGGGAACGGGGGCACTTGCTGCAGCCAGAATCTTGCTGAGTGGCTTCTAAGAGATGCTTCTGTCAGTTTAAATGAACCATACTTGCCTACCCACTGTAGTTTAATTGGTGTGTGCTGCCTTTAGAGCTGGCCTGATGCTGACTGTATGGGAAGAAATTTCATCTGTGAATATAAATACACAGTTTGTTCACCTGTCAATGCCAATTTGCAGGTTAAAATGCTTTCTCAGCTGGGGTCCTGAGTATAGCTTGGAATAGACAAGAATTGATGCAGGAGTTGCTGCAAGTTCTTAGAAGAATGAGGGGACAGCCTGTGTGATGCTGTGGTCGTGTGGGTTTTAGGAGAGGCTGTCAGAGTGATGGGAAGTTCTTAAGCTTCTTAAAACGTGGGAAAGAAAATTCAGATTGAAGGGAAAAAGATAAAAAGTGAAGGATTCGGAACTTCAGTAGTTAATGTTTTGTAGAATCAGGTCATCTATTTCAAATGAACTTGTCTGGTTTAATGCTCTAAAAAAATATACTTAGGTAGAGATATTAGAGGTATTTGCTCCACATGTATATACATAGAGATTATAGAAGTTATAATTTAAAAATTGCTTCATTTCAAGCAGGCTGTGGTTTATTTTATTTTTTTTTTCATTTATTCTCTCCCCCCCCAAAACCCTCTCAAAACCCAGTTCAAATCCTAAGCCCAGCCTTGATTAGAAAACCTTTTTTGGGATCCTGCACTGTGTTCCTCTTGATGAGGAACCTGTGGCACATTTCAACCCTGGGAAGTATCTGAACACCACATGACAATATCCATTATCTCAGATTGTGGTTATAATCCGTGTAATAAAATTGTGTCTTTCTTAAAGACTCTTGATTCTGGTGGGCCCTGAAAAGTATTTTGAAAAGAAAAAGTTGTGAGGTGTAAGTCACTTCAAGGTACAAACAGCCCTGCAGTGCCAGCAAGAAGGAATGAGAGCGTGATGCAAACTTACAAGTTAAAGAATTACTTATAGTGAATTTCTGAAAGATATGCACACACTCTCCACTGTGTTGTGCACGTGTATGTGTACAAATACCTGAATACCACCGCATCAAAAGGAGCATGACCAGCAGGTCGAAGGAGGTGATCCTGCCTCTCGACGCTGCTCTCGTGAGAGCTCACTGAGACTGTTGTGTGCAGTTCTGGTGTCCTCAACATAAAAAGGACATACAATGTTGGAACAAGTCCAGAGGAGGGCCACGAGGATGATCAGGGGATTGGAGCACCTCCGTATGAAGACAGGATGAGAAAGTTGAGGCTGTTCAGCCTGGAGAAGAGAAGGCTGCGTAGAGACCTCATAACAGCTTTCCAGTAGCTGAAGGGGGCCTGTAGGGTTGCTGGGGAGGGACTCTCCATTGGGAACTGTAGTGATAGGACAAGGCATAATGGGATAAAACTTAAAGAGGGGAAGTTTAGATTGGATATAAGGAAGAAATTCTTTACTGTAAGGGTGATGATGCACTGGAATGAGCTGCCCAGGGGAGCTGTGAATGCTCCATCGCTGGCGGTGTTCAAGGCCAGGTTTGACAGAGCCTTGGGTGACATGGTTTAATGGGAGGTGTCCCTGCCCGTGGCAGGGGTTGGAACTAAATATCTTAAGGTCCTTTCCAACCCCAACTATTCTGTGATTCTATGATTCTATGGTTTGTTGCTCTAATGTGGTGTGATTGATTCTGGCCATCACGCAAGTCCTGAAGAACAGATAATTTTTTTCTTTGGCGTTCACTTCTTTTGACAGCGAATTCATTTTTATTTGCATTTTTCATTTTCTGCACTTCTTGAATCATTACAACCCAGAACAGAAAAAGGCAGAAATAAAAATGAAGTAGAGTATATCTAGAATCAGGTAACAAGTCTCATTTGGGAAGGTGCTCTGTAGTTCTGAGGGAAACTATTTTGGAAGTAGTTATATGGTTAAAGGTTTTTCAATAGCGAAAAAAAGATACAGAGTTGGTTCGTTATTTTTTTTTTTTTTTTAAGAAACAGGAACAGAATGGCTCTAGAAGAATCTAATAACCAAAATATTTAAATATTTGCTTCATAAAGTACAAAAGCCAAACAATAAAGAGACTTGCACTGTAAAGTACCATATAGGATGAATAAGAAGCAGAGGAGTGAAAATACAGTGATGATACAAGGCCATTTCCTTTTGCCAGAGCAATTGCTGTAGGGCAGGTGCAGAGAGGCTTTTTACAAGAGCATATAGGGACAGGACAAGGGATAGTTCCTTTACACTGAAAGAATGCATTTTTAGATTAGATTCTAAGAAGGAATTCTTCATTATAAGGGTGGTGAGACACTGGGACAGATTGCCCAGCAAAGCTGTGGCTGCCCCATCCCTGGCAGTGTTCAAGGCCAGGTTGGATGGGGCTTTGGGCAGCCTGGTCTAGTGGAAGGTGTCCCTGCCTATGGCAGGGGATTTGGAACTAAATGACCTTCAAAAAAGTCCCTTCAAACCCAAATCATTCAGTGATTCTATGATTCTGTGAATACCAATCTTTGATTTCATCAGGGGCACCATGGAAGGAGACCTAGAGGAAAGGACATGGTGCTGAGGCAATATATGGAAAAGTTCTCTCCTTGCACTTCAATACTGAAGGATAGTAAATATTGAAATATTAAGCTGTGACTCACGGCCATACAGCAGAATATCTTACTAAGGTTTTCCTCTCTCTTTGTGTGAACAAAACTATGGAATTATTGGACCACTTGGATAGGAACTGAGCTCTTAATTGATTATCTTTTTTAGGTCAAAAGGAAGGGAGAGTTAATGGCAGACCAAAATTGATAGCACTTCTCAAAATTTACTCCAGTGGGACTTCCTTTTCAATAGAACTTAGGAACCAGTTGTTATTTTTTCTGTTGTTTTTCTGAAGTATCTTGTCATAAGAAAGGCCAGACTGAAAAATGCAGAAGAGATTATGCCACGTTCACATTCATCAGGCCCTCACAGGTTGTTCTGGAAAAAGGATTTACAGCCCTCAATAGACAGATAATTGCTATATTGCTTTTGGAGTCAGTTAAATAATACATAGCTACCTTACTGGCAAACACTTTAAACCCATTTACCAGGAAACCCATAAAAATACCTTCAAAAGACAAACTTAAAATTCATGGACTTAGTAAAAACGTTGATTTTGGCATTTAGATTTTTCCCCATGCCCTTCTCCCAGCTGAAGTGATCCTGTGTTGCACTTGGTAATTGCCTCTCTTTTTTCCCAGTAGCAGAGGGACAAACAAGCTTTTCATCTGTCTCTGTACTAGATTTGCTCTGCTTCACAGATGCCAACCGTACTCTTCTTGCCATCAGTTATCTAAATGATTAACATAATTGAGTTAAACTCGGTGCAATTGTTTCCAAATTGTATTTAGCCTGAGGATCGTTTAGGCTTGGAAGTGGAGCTACTATTTCCAATCCACCTTTTTTTTCTTAGTTTAGGAATATTTATATCTGTTATTTTCCTATGATTTCTCTCTTTCTTTATACATGAGAACTGTAGATCACTGTAAGTGATTTTATGGACCTGTAAAATCTCAAGATCAAAGGTTGTGACCTGACTTAAAAGCACAAAGTCCTCTTCCAGTGCATGAAGTTACTGGTAAGATCGTTAAGAGTTTAGAATAACTGATCAGCAGCATAGCAACTCAGCCAATGCATACAATTACTGCTGTGGTCTTTAGAGCTAGCAAATACAAAGTGATTGAGGTTTTGTATTTCTTTATGGGCAGAGAACAGGGATAGCAGTTGTTTAAATATCTGTGGTTGAATAAAATAATGGCTTCTCCTAGCTGAACTGGCTGCTTACAAGAAGAAGAGGAGACGTCAGTTTTAGAACAGTCTCATCAGTAAATAGCCCTTCTTTCTGCCTCTCCTTTTGACACAGATGAACATTAGCCTTGTTGTCCCTATTTTTCATACTTATTTGTCTTTCAAATATCTTTCTGTTCCAGAAGTACCACAATGCTTCAGTAAGTCATAGTCCTGTTGGCTTAAAAGCTGCATAGAGCTGTACTGAGACAGTCCTTGACATTCTGGTGGAACTGCATCAAACTCTGGTGATTGTACTAGCGTAATGTAAACTGACATGTAAACATTTTGTATAGAACATTATTTTTGTTAATGTAGCCATTTCAGTTAGGGGCATATGGAGTGAACTGATGCAGCTTTATTTCTGTTTACTTAAGCTATGCAGGTAGGTAACTCTGCACTGGTGGAGCAAAATATGTCAAAATGCAAAATAATCTGAAGAACAGAGTGTTGCATTTAATCTTATTCTATAAGATTGCTGAGAATGTGCAACTGCAAAGGAGAATATGGAAAAGGGGGGGGAAGAGGTACTGGACTAAAAACGTAGTGGTTATTTGAACTTGCTTTATACAAGTTAGTTGCTACTTCCAAATCCCTTTTCTTTTTATGAACATGTACCTGACACTTCTAATTTTGTTGGTGGCCTGCTCAATCAGGCTGCACTTGTCTCCACAAGTGCTTCTTTTGGTGTTACTGTGTAGAATTTGCGTTCAATTATTTTCAGTAATTCTGGCACAATTCATCTTCTAGATGATTCTCCATGCCACAGGTGCTGAAGTGGTTCTTTTTGTTTAGGAAAACAAAACTGAATGCTAATGAGAAAGTTAATGTATTGGAAAATGACTGCAAATGGAATAAAATCACATTTTGCTAACTAATTAAATTTATTTTCCATCTTTTAACATAAAGAATATAATAATTTCCAGAGCCTGGTATTTCTTTGCTTTCAAGGCCTTCAGGGGGATGTATTGGCATTCACTGTCTTACTTGCACTCCATTCAAAAGACTGTTTCAAATGCAGACCTAAATTCGCTGTCTCAAAGATTCCTATACTTCTCTTTCTATTGCCTGGTTTCTTTTATTAAGGACTCTTGCTTTCCCTTTGCAATTTTTGTACTTCTATGCTATAAATCTTACTTTTTTTCATTCAGCCATTAAACATGTAATTTGAGTTTTCTCTGATTTTACGTTCTTGTGTCAGCGGGATTCCTGAGGAGTTCAACATTTCTGTTACATCTATTATAGCTTACCATTAGTTTTGATTTCATCTTGCAGCTATTTACTTGGAGAAATAAGAACACTGGATAAGAGGTCCATCGAGGGAGTCAGAATTGCCTTAAAGATATGAGAGCTTTTATGTCACCTTCTGGTCTACAAATATGTATCTTTTGATAATGTTCTTGCTGGGCCCAAAAGGCAGCAGGTAGGACTGAGAAATGTACTTATCTTTTCTTTAATACATTGTAAAGCAGTCATGAGAAAGGGTCTGAAAAGAAATAAAAATCTGTGCTTTTATTCAGCCAACATGTTGAAATTTCACTGTTCAGGTATTGGCCTGGAAACTTCTCTGGGAGTCCTGTAAACACAGGCTTTCTGTAAAATGCCCATCATCGCAGCTTTCTTAACAAGAATCACAGGAAGTAAAATCTTACATTATGCTTAATTTTCTGATGACCTTTAAATTCATTCAGAAGTTGGAAGATCATTGACAGGTGTTAAATACTAAACAAAGTTTTGGTTTTTTTTTTTTTTAAATGAGATGTATAGTTCAGTGGTGTTTGAACACAGGCTACTGTGCGTGTACATGACCTAGTCTCTTGCTGATGATGACGGAGATGTCTAAGTTGCAGAGATCTGTGAAGTTTTTATCCAGTCTTCCATTTTTTCTTGATTTTTTTTTTTTCCATTTTATATCCTGGCATCATGAAGTTAGAGAATGTGAACTACTGGCAGTTCTGGGCCTCCAGGCTGGTCTCTCTGATGTTATGGGGCTCCTGGCACGTGAAAAGGGATAGTTTCCTGAAGTCTAGGACCTGTCTGGGCTGAAGGCTTTCCATTTCCATTGTGAGCAGCATCACTTGCCTCTAGGTGCATTTCCAAGACCTCAGCATGGTCTGGTCTTGCACAGACTCAAGGCAGGGAGGCCTCTCAAACTGCTGTGAAACTCTTGGGTTTTAACCCCCAGGCTCTATATGGGAAGGCCTAGAAGTCACAAGGGCCTTCAGGACAACCAGAGTTACCAGTGAAAGCTTATTGATAAAGTAATTCAGTGAAACTCTTTGATTTTGGTTAAAGGCCATTTTTAATGAAACACATTTTTCTAATTAGCTGTTGTGTTAGACAAGTGCAATTTTAGTTTTTGATATACTAAACAAGGAACAAGTTCAATCCTTTATTCTGTCTTTCAGAGTAAATAGTATACTATGAAAGGTTTAAATGAAAATATCATTGGATTTGGATGTACTGCAAGACCCTGACATTTTCCTCTTGTATTGGTTGTCATTTAAAGATTGAGAGTGCTGTTCCTTGAGGATGTGCTTTATAATCTCAACTCCATTCAGAAGTATCAAAAATAGAGATTATTCTAAAAGAGCAAGGAGAGTGAAAAGAGATGTGTGGTACGTTTGATTCTATTCACTTGACTTAGTGTTTTGAGGAAAAACTAAGGATGTAAAAGAAATCATCATGGCTATATTCAGACATAGGTCACCATGTAAAGTATAAACTCTATTGTATTACATGTTAAAACAATGTAGCATCTATAAAATGCTGAGAACTAATTGTCATATTAAGAGGTATTCCATCCCAGTTGGGGTTTTATAATTGACTTTGCATAAAAACCCATTGAGACTTGCTTTGACCTTGAGTAGCACAAATTTATGAATATTTCTTGGAAATGTAGCTTTTTTTTTTTGAGTCGCTTGCCATGATGTGATAAGGGTTTCAACTCTAGTGAAGCATCGTTCTCTCCAAAACATCAGTGATTGAATTATTCCAGAACTTTCTTGCCCTTTCAACGCTAACAGACTATTTCTGCAGTGTTTCTCTGCTTGAATTTCTAATGCCAGCTTCTATATGTAGTTGTAATATGGAATGGGAGTTGCTTAAATATTCAGGTAACGTCGCTGGTTTACCTTTCTTTCCTCTCTAGCCCCTATTACCCCAGCAGTCACCCATCCTGGGGGGAGCTGGGCATGCTTCAATCTCTGCCTTCTGCCTTTGGCATACGAGAGAGGGTTTACTCCGAGGAACGAGTACAAAGCCTTCCCTTCCCTTCCCTTCCTCTTCCCTTCTTCTGAACTTTGAAACACCTGCATATCCCCAGCCATCAGGCCAGAGCAGTTTTGCTGTGAAAAGCTTCTATAAGCATTCAGGTAGCTCTGTTGTTCAAATTACTGCTACGTTTGCTATTTCCAGTAAGATTATCAAAATGTCTAACACCTGATCTTGATTCCACTAACTTCTTGGGGTATTCAAGTTTAGAGAGCCTGACAAAGGGAAAAGAAAAGGCTACGTTAGGAATTTCACTCCTCTTTTGTGAATATGACAGTGCAATTAATGTTGCTATGCTTGACCTGCCGTTTAAATTAGTAACCTATTACTATACATGTAATGAACATAGATGGAAAGAGTCCTAAAGTAGCTATTATTTTGGACTACATTGGTACATTGGGCTGAACATTTCTCTAAAATCAGCCTAATATTTCGGCCTTTTAAATTTAAAAAAATTAATACTTAATTAGAGCAGTGGTTAATTAAAGTGGAGTGGTAGTGTTTAGTTGGCAAATCCTTTTTTCTAATACTCTAATGTATGTTTTAGTTACATTCCCTGGTATTTAGAAGAGAAGCTCCAAACTTTCTTCATTAGCGTTTGTTTTTATTGTATGTAATTTTCTACAGAAAAAATAAACCAGGAAAATATGATGTTAGCAGATGCAAATTGCCTCAATTCCTTTCCATAGCTGTAGGTACCACAGACTCAGAGGTGTCTGGAACTTCAAGCAAAGTCTTTTTAACAGTTTGAAGCACCATCTTTATTGACAATGAGAGCTTTTTCTAACACCAGTGCGTATCTGTAACAGAGGGCCCTCTGATATACAGTACTATATTGGGGATGATTGCCTTAATTAGCACCAGCCTGACTATAGCCTCACTGAAAACATATGTGAGTAGTAATTTGCATTCAGAAAGTCAAAACAGGGAAGCTGTCATGAGAACAGCAGGGTTTGGTTTAGTTTTGTTGTTCAGGAGAATCATAGGGGTTGTTTCATTGATGCCTAATAGCCAGTTCTTCTTTTGAGAGTAGGGTCACCAAGGAAAGGGTACCTAAAATTTTTAAACTGGTGGTAGCTGTGCCACCTTATTAAAAGTCCCAGTACAAATTTAGACTGTGTTGTTCTTAAACATCCAGATTGTGCTAGACACTGGATAAGGAATCCCAACAGGCTTTGGATTCTAGTCACTAATTTTTAATGAACTCTGTGCAGGTGAGAAATGCCTTAAAGAAGTGGTAGATGGATTTCCGTAGCAGCATTTGTGACTGTAGGACCTCTTTGGGGAAGATGGTAATGATACAAAGATAGCAGTGCTAAAGAACTCTTGTATTGAAAGAATAAGTCATGAGAATGACTTGTTGAAATAGTAAGCCACTCATAATACATGCGCACTAAGTAGAAGTTAGTATCTGTGTGATAGTTCTGTACTTTCTTAAGACTTTGGCATTCCTTCTGGTACTTTGCCATTCTCCCAAGAATTGCTGGATAACTTTCAAGTCACACTGGCTTGCATAACTTAAAAGCCAAAAAAGAAAAGCTGAACAGGGCTGTCAGTCTTAGTAAAAGTCTATGGAGGGAGCAGAGAAAGGAGAAAGGACCATCTCTTACCTAACCTCCAGGGTTGATAATGGGAAACAATATTTATGGGCTGAGCTCTGTAGGTTGCTATAGTTATAGAGACACGGGACAGGTATCAATTAGAGAAAATTTCCGTCACATAATTAAGAAAGAACAATCTGCTGATCTCTCTCTTCTCTTTTTTCTTTTTCCTTCCTTTTCACTTGAAAACTCTTCATTGATTTTAATTAAGCTTGCCTTGGACTCATGACCATAATCAATGTGATTTTTTTTCCCCCAATTTAACAGCTAGCTTTGCTCATCAAGGAACTTTTCCCAGGTGTAACACGCTCTAGTTAAGAAGTTTTGTTCTGTTCTATTCGACTGCTAGTTCTTAGAATGACTTAAAAATGCCTTCTGAATATAGAGCTAGAGCATGAATAAGTATAATTTTTACAATCAAGGGCATATTCTTAATTTGTTGTGAATGCTTTATCTTTCCATAAAAAACAGATACTTTAAATACTAGGTGCCTGAAAACATCTGAAAAACTCTTTGTTTCCTATACCATCTTGCTAAGAGAAAGGGAAAAAGTGGCACTTGCGAAACTCTTACTTGTACATTTGAATAATCATTGCAATTTTTTCCATAACAATTTGAGCAATCTACTTACTGTTTCTGGAATTAACATGATGTTTTAAATCTACCACAGTACATAGGATAATCCTGCCAAAGAAACTGTTCTGGGTTGCTAGTTGAAACAGAATATATATGCTTGAATTCTGAGGAAAAAAGTTTCCTTTAAAAGATTTTCGAGTTTCCTTTAGAAGGGATTTTTGAGTACTGTGGGCTCATGTACTTTGTGATTGATTAGATTTAGCTAAGAGACAAAAGATCCACTGCATGCGTAGATACTAAACAACTTTGTAATGGAGGGCAGCATGCTAGTAAAGCTATTATACAATTACTGTTCAGTTCTTCTGAGTTGTAGAATCTAGAATTGTTAGGGTTGGAATATGTGGATAATATCTCCTCATGGAAATACTTAAGAGCATTAGCTGTGCAATCAGTGCGTCACAGATATTAACTGATTTCTTCACACACAACTTTAGTACGAGTTATTTTTCAAGTAACTCAATTTCCATTATTTTTTTTTTCCCCTGGGGTACATACCATTGGAAATGTCTTGTTGTTGCTTCTTTAAAAAGGGAGCATTGTTGGTGCAGTATTCCCCTTGGCATGCCTTTGGCAGCCCCAGTGTCCTTGGAGCTATAGGCTTTACCCTAACAGTAATCCGAGTGGCATCTTGGAGCTGAGGCTGAGATACGCAGCACCACAGTATTCCGAGATGAGAAAGGCATGGAAGGACCATTGTTGGTGCAGTGCTGTGCTCTCCTTGGCATGCCTTTTGCAGCCCCAGTGTCTCTGGAGCTGTAGGGCTTGTGTGTCTCTGAACACTAACCCTAATCTGAATGGTATATTAGAGTTTAGGTTGAGGTCTCCAGCACTATGGACAGCCAAGATGAGAAAGGTTTGGAAGGAGCAATGCAGTGGCATACTCCCTTCCATGTGCATTTTGCTGTCCCTGGAGCTGTAGGCTTTGTGGCTGGCTGAACCCTAACTCTAACCTCAATCTGAACAGCACCTTGGACGTGGGGCTGAGTTTCCCAGCTCCATGAGTAGCCCAGGTGTTTAAAAAATATAGACCCTGGTAGAATCTCTCTTGAGTACAGACATAGGAAGTGTAATATATATGGCTACCCTGAAAAAATTAAATGAGTTTACTTCCAATAATATAGTTTATTTCAGGTACTTTCAAACTTCTGAATATTTTCTTTAACATTCTTTCTTAACACATTATTTGCAGTTCCTTATGTCCGTGGACTGAGTATTTGAATAATTTTAATATGGACTGGGTAACAAGGATGTACCCTATTGCCATATCAGACACTCAGCAAATGAATTTATTGTGTTCTGGGATCTTAGCTCCCAGTTTCCCTTGTTACTCCGCTGAACCATATCCTAAATTTCATCCAATCTGACTTCTAAGTACCTAGTTGAAGTACTTCATTAAGAAAAGCCTAATTCCTTACCTTTCAGTCAATGGATAATTAGAGCTCTCTAGGTACGATATTTTACAGTTAAGGTGTGAGGTGTCTAAATGGAAATGAAATGTAATGTTATGTACACACTTCTTGCCATTGGTTGCAGAAGGAGACTATCATCTTCCCTTAGATTTAGCTAAGTTTAATACCTGAATTGCTTCAGCAAGTAATCCAAAAGCAGCAAGGATGATTTTAAGGAGCAGAGGCTGACAGCAGGCCAAGGGCTGTCATCTTTTAGTATGAGACCTTTGCCATTGTCTTGTAATACAGCTTTTGTATAGTGTAAATATAAGGAATCTCCATACCAGCATTAGAAAACAGAGCTGTCTAAATAAACAAGGAACAAAATAAATTCTTTTGACCCTGACATACTTGTACAGGCCCCAGAGGCCTTTGAGTAAGTAAAACTGTCACCTGTGGATGTTAACTTTTCGCTTTCATTTTACTCATTAATCTTGGGTACTCCTAACAATAAGACATATTTACTGGGTATGCTAAGTCAGTTGTAGCCATTTATCTGTAGATTGCTGGCTTCTCTCCAGCTGCTGTAAAAAGTGATTAAAACATGTTACAATCGCATAGCTGCTCGGTAGCTAAGACAGTCCAAGTCCTCCACCAGGGTATGGACTCCCAAATCAGCTAGGTTCAAAAGAGGCTTCATCGAGTTTCTACCAAATTCAGTCTGGCTGTGACATGTGAAAATACATCTGTGATGCTTCATGCTTCAACTCCAATCCCCATTTCTCTCTGTCCACTCTCTGCTGGAGGGGAACTTTTTTGGTCTTCCAAGACAACCAGTTGAGGAGCTTCTGTAGACTGAATGATCCTTAACAGTAATTTTTTTCAAATCCGGAAAAACTTTTAATTTGTCTTTTCATAATGAGAGATGATACTGCAATTGAATTTCACTCTCATTCCACAGATCTGGAGGCTTTGCTCATCATCTACGATCCTAAGGGCTGCCTCCTGGAGCTGCCACCAGGATGTGTTCAGTGTTTAATCCCTTCCCTGGGAGCTGCTGCTGTGAGATCAGAGATTTGAGGCTTCCATGGATCTTGGCTCCTGCCTCTTTGCAAAATTCTGGTTGAATCAAAGCTTCACAACGGGGATGCTGAAGGCAGAAAGAAGCACTACGTAAATAGACGTTTTTAGCATTTCTGGATTGTCTCCTATGAATTCAGGAGCATAGACTCCTAGAGAGCTTTCAAAGAGGCGTAGCCACCTTAACAAAGAGGAATGCCTTAATCAACTAGATGAGTTAAAATTTCTAGATTTGCCATTTTCATGATGTGAACCTGAGGATCTGGATCCTTATTCTGGTAGAGAAAAAAATGAAATTTCCCCTTTGAGGTTAAAAAGAATGAAATATTATTTGAAATATCAGAATTTTCTGTGAAAAGGGTATTTTAACTTTTGAGAAGTGTTACGGTAATTGCCTGTTTCATCAGCTTCTCAATGAGTTGTAAAGTGGCCAAGGAATGGCCTTTTTGATTATGGTTTTGATGTTAAAAGTTCAGTTCACTTATTTTACTCTACCTTGGCTCGTATAAATTCAGTATTACTTTAGTTTCTGCTTTGACTTTACCTTCTTTCTGACTTTCAGCTAAGGGAGGATATGCAGAAGAATCATAGTAGTTCAAGTGGAAGAAAAATGTGTGTGAATGTCTGAACACAGAAAGTATTAATTAACAATACGCATTATAAATGCACTTTTTTCCTAGAAGGCCACAAAATTAGTTGGCTGAAGCAGATGATTTTTTATTTTGCAGTGGGAGTTATGAAGCAATGTAGATTTTAGTGCTCAAAGTACCACAGGATTAATTAAAATCCTAAAACCAGCAGGCTTTCAGGAAACAGAACCTGATCCTTGAAAAGAATGAATGGCTCCAAAGAGAGAATGCAATTTGAGTATGAGGTTGAAAAGGAATGGCTTAATCTTCTCTTAAAAAAAAGACTCAGTATCTCACAGGATTAGGCTCCTTATTAAGGATATGCATCTTGAAGAGTGAATGTGAATTGAGATATGGCAGGGATGGGAGCAGACAATATATTCATAGGTCTGTTGAAAGGCATAAAGATTAGTTTAAAAATAATTTTGACAAAGTTCTAGTAATTAAGAAAAAGTTGAAATGTTCGTAATGTTTACAGAAACTTTTGGGTATGTTAAATTAAAGACATTTTGCTGATTGAACCTCTTGATTATGCAAAGAAAAGCATCAGTGTATTATATTCATTGAACTATTGAATGGGAGTCCAGCAAATGATTAAAATTAACAGGTCAGCATGAAATTTGTGTGAATGCAGAGGAGAGAACCCAGAGTGGCTTGTTGTCTAAATGCTGCATCTGTTTATCAAGGCGAATGGTGGAGCCCAATTTTTTCTATAATAGTCTTCCTAATTGGGTTTCATTATAATTCATGTCCACTTGCCATCTTTAATGTGTTAGTTTAGAATTAAATGGAAGATGTATAACTGTTCTTTATAAGAATATACCATAGAATATATTGCTAGTTGCCTTTCAAAAACATTGGTTTTCTATTCAGTGGTGGTGGTTTCCTGAACTAACAGGTAAAGTAGAATAGTAAGTTACATTTGCGTTAAAGACCTACCCAGATGTTTGCTGTAAGTTTGCTAACTTGAAAGCTGTTGAAGATATTGTAGTGACAAAAGAAACATGCAGAATAGAACTGAATGTGTGCTGCACTTGGCAGAAATCAGCAAAATGAAGTATAGTGCGAGCACAGTTCCCAATGCTTTCAGAGTAGACTGGTGCATTGGTAAATGAGAAATACGTAATGTCAGGCAGGAAGATGTGGTGAACTGCTGCTGACTTCATTTATATATCTTTTTCTGACAAGAATGGTAGAGCTCCTGGGTATGAAGAGTTTTTAACCCATTTCCTGCTGAATTAATGACAGATATATCTATTAGATAGCACAATACCTAGTGGCCACTACTTTTGGTGAAATACAGATGGAACATTTGCAGCACAGCAGGGAGTAGGCTGGGCCTGCAGTGAAACAATTATACTTTGCTGCAGGTTCTAATCCTTATTAGTAAGTATTTTTGAGTCCTAGCTCTCTTATGTTTCTCATTTATGACAATAGGCAGCTTTTCCATTTTTATTACGCCTTGTGGTTGGCTAAGTCTTAAATACATGATGTCAGTATCTCTCTCTGCCCTTTGTGTTCTGGGGTCTTCAATTAAACTTTTGCTTTGAATAATACCTGTATTTTGAATTAAAATGAAAGAGCACTGAATAGAAACTGAATGTTTCTGTACCATGTTTTAAGTTGGCAATCTGAAACAGGCACTAAATTGTAAAAAACCTAACATAGTTTAATTGTTTTGTAACAAAAATGCTCATACCCCAAGACTTTTTAACAGCATAATGGCAAGACTGGATTCTCATCACAATTAAGCAAGTATGAGTCTGAAATAAGTTTCCTGACAGTGATATTGTGGGTAGAGAATTGAATATGGATTTTGAAGTTGAATCTTTCCACCTCTCACTTAAATTTCAAAGTAAAGTAATTTACCTAAGCCTGTTTCTATACCAGTTCTTAAGTCTGGATGGCTTACATTAAGTGCATGATCCATTTTTGAGTGACAGTAGGAATTCTAATTGGAAACTAGTCAAGTATGCCAGGCAAGTTTAAGATGTGGTTAGTACTAACATGACTCAAGTTGGAAGCCTTCTCTGAACATGCAGTACACCTTGACTCCTTTTTGAGTCACCACAGTATTCCTTCTTAGAGCAGGGAACTGCCTTTATTTTAAATCCTATATATTGCTTTGAATAACAAACCACAGATTCTTGGTGTTAACAAGGGTAGATGGTGATGTATTGATTATTGGTTTGCCCTAATTAACTCCATGGTGTTAAACAACAGTAAAATAAACAGCAGTAAAATAACTCCTAAGTCTGTCTTTAAGAAAGAAAGTCATTGGATTCAGATACTGTAAAATGGTATTTTGCTCCTGCTGTGTATTTTCCACTATAATTCTTAGGAATCCATTCAAATTCATCTTTGGACCTGAGATGCCACATTGGTAGGAAGTGGATAGGCATCTCTTGAGGCACAAGTCCTAAAGTGTCCCCGTTGCCCTAGAGGGATTTTGTAGCTGCAGAAACGGTCTTCTAAGACACAAGAGGAAGGGATGTGTGATGCTCTGAGATGCAGAGCTTTGTCTGGCCTTACCTTTTGCATGGTCTGGTATGACACCTTGATGCAGACCCATTGCAAAACCCAGCAGCCGTGCAGGAGAAAGAAGACCAAATTTGTTTCAGTAAATTCACCCCTTTCATTGGTCAGAATGTTTAACTTCTGAGGAAACAGGAAGACTTAAATGTGGCTGTGGAGCTGCCTTAGCTTGGGTAATCTTGCTGAGATGCTTTTGTAGGCAAAGCAGTAAACCTACTTTTGTTAAGGCACTTTGCATGGACATTGTGCAGCCCTTCATCAATATTTAATCTTCATTATCCAGCTGTATCATGTATGCATATATATATGTGTATGTATGTTTATATACATGCAATTTGTATGTTAAGGAAGTTTATGTTAATGTTCCTTAACAAGGAGCTCAGAAAAGGCTTATCCACAGCTTATCTACAGTCTATCTAACTGGTTGTGTTATTTTCAGATGTGTTTTTATTTCTCTCCAATTTCAACTTTTTTCCCTACCTTTGCAAATCCTGTCTTTATAAATCATCTAGGAAAGTGCAACACTATCACTGTATCAATTTAGCTCAGCTGAAATCCCTTGTACTATACATGGGGACAAGAATCACTCAGAGCTGATCCTTTCAGGTATGCATTACTCCTGGAACAAACTTAATGATGTAAGGGTTCATTAGGAAGAGGTAAAGTAATTAGGAATAGAATTTTCCGTGACTTGCAAAGGAAGTTTCCAGGCTTTCTCATTTGGTTTTCACAGATTCAGAATTGGTAAAGAAACAAAATAATTTTCTGAGCGGGAATATTACGCTTCTCTGAAAAATAATGACCGTGTGGATTATATTGTTATACAATCTGTGTTTTATTAAGGGCAAAAATAATACAGTGTAATTGTTTAGCTCGTTTGGAATAGAAACCACAAAATTATTTGCAAATGTGACTGTTCAGCAAAATGGAAAATTAAGGACAGAGAGGTTAAAGACCTGAATTTTATGAATGTAGAGTGTTTAGAGTTCCTCTTGAAGTCATGGTGAATTGCAAGTGCTCAGCTTCTCTGAAACTCAAACTTGTCAAGTAACTAGCCAACCTGAGAGTTGAATTCACATCTCTTTGCTCTCATGTCTATGCTCAATCCCTTATGTGTATGTTCCAGTATATATTTAATTACTAAAATAACTACAAATCCACATGGTAATTGGTTTTAGTTCTCTTTGATGCAGATAGCACAGAATTATGGGTAGGTGGGTAGGTGCCAAGTGTCTTGGGAGGTCATGGACCATCTTGTGGGGCTATCACCATGGCAACACCATTTCCAAGTAGTGGGTTCACAAAGGAGATGGAGAAAGAGAACTCTTAGCATTATGCAGGCTGTCAATATCTGCTCAAACACAGGGAATACAGATGGAATGCTTCTTAATAATGTTATTATTGTATTGTCTTAGCATAATAATGATGCAATAAAAATTATTGATTAACAGCTGAAAGCTAGAAGTCAAAGTTGTCTCTGCTGTGTGCTGATTTGCTTTGTAGTTGCTATTCTGCCTGTCCTGTGACTGCTGCAGTTCAGCTGCACAGCTAAAGAAACTAAAATTGGGAAAGTGTTGTCTTTGTGATTTCATTTGTATTTTGATACTGAGCAAGTGGCCAAGTCTTCAAATGGCCACTTAGTTCCCCTGTGAAGGTTAACTGTGTTTAGAGATGGACAGGAACTTTTTGACAAAGTCTTGGTCTTTAAAAGCACCGGTTTACTGAAGCCCAAATATGTACATGCTTTTATAAACTTCTTAGAGCAAAATGCAAGCATGAGAACCTTCTGAGGTTTTTGATTTCCAGAAAGCTGTGCTAGACCCACTGCCTCCAAGTCAGTGATTTCCAGACTTCCAGCCTGCTTCCTGCCAGCTGGGAGGTGGGGATCTGTGAGAGGCTGAGCTCCAGGAAGGGCTCCTATCGATTCAGCTCTGGCTTTGGAGCAGGAAGCTCCAAATTCCCCCTCTGACAGGAGGCTCGGGGTTCCCAGGTTACTAGTGGTGCAACTGTAGAGCTGGAGGACTTGTAAAGCATCGATGCTCCTGCCTGGGATGATAGTTCCCAGATCTGCTGTGTTCCTGCTCTTTGGACAAGGGCACTGACCAACCTGGTGGCCTTTCCTGTCATTCAGATCCTGTGGTTTGATTGGAATAAACAGTATATTTTCTCCTCCCCTGAGGAGTTTCAAAAAGTCTAGTTTCCATTTTGCATCAGAATAGATTGTGTCAGGGGTCTGCATGCAGATCTCCCATTTTCCTCTAAGTGAGGTTTCTTTGTTCTGCCTTCTGCACTACCTGTCTGCTCTGAGGGGAAGGAAGATGGGGGTGGAAATGAGGAGAGCAACAGCTTCATCTTTGTAAGTGGGGAACTCCTGTATCACAGTGAAATGCAGCTCTAAAAAGAAATAAAACAAGGAAATGGGCAAATAGGGTAGAATCTCAGATTTGGAGATACCCCATGCTGGGCAACAAACGCAAACCCCAGCCATGAAGTATAAGAATAAACTGTCACTGCGGAACACGTGCTGACTGCGGAACACGTGCTGACCTTTCCCTTTCCTTATTTTTTCATGTAAGGCTACTGTTGTCAATCTGCAATGGGTAACTTTTATTACTGTAAATCTAAATTATGGCCGTAATATTTTCTTCATTTTGCTTCTGCTGCTTTTGATTTCAGTCTTTTGTAGGGAGCTCTCTTTATATTGCTAGAGAATAGCCAAGAATTTTTTATCTCTAATCCCTTATAAAGATAATGCGTAGTTTTAAAGTGCACTGTATTTAGAGGTATTTAGACCAATGATTATCTACACATTAAAGTAGTAAGAGAGGAAAATTAAGAGATAAGCACTGCAGGAGGTATATAAATGGATGCTTAAAGGCTTTTAAATGATCCTTCTTCCTTTCATATTCATATTTCTTGTCATATTATAAGTTACAGCTAGCAAAACAGTTACCACAGAATGCTTTGGCAAGAGTTAAATCCATCTAACCCTCTGACCCAGCCATCTAAACTAGTAACTGTAAGTCCTTAGAAAGCGTATTTGGCAGGGTAAGACTTCATTGTTTCTTTTTGCTTCCGTGCACAAAGCTGTCAGTTCTCTATTTGTCCTTCTGTCTGTCATATGTTTTTTGAAATTTAACTGAAATAAAGCAAATGGTACAGGATTTATATATATGTGTATATATATTAGTTAAAGCCTGCAGTATCAAATATAACTGCATGCTCTAATCCTGGATATAATGTATGTCCTGTGAATTGGAATGTGCATGTATTGGAGATAATGTCGCTGTTAGTCTCATCCAGTTTGTGGGAAAGCAGATAGTTGCTCTTTGAAATGCCTGATATAGATACTAGATTGTGAAAAGAACCCCACATGAGTTTACAGAATCATAAATAGGACAAGAAGGGACTGCAAGGCTTTATCTACCCTGTCTCTTGGGTATGACGCAGGACCAAATATACTTACTCTGGTTTCGACAGGTATTTGTCCAGTGTGCTCTGGACACAGGAGTGGTAATTCTGTAACGCCTTCATGCAGCTTGTCTCTTTGCCTGACTGTCCTTGCCACTAGAAAGTTGTATTTTCCCTCAGGACTTTCCTGCTTGTCTCCTGCTGCTTTTTCAGCCATTACTTCCCTTTCCATTCTCAGAGTGGATACAACTGCCTTTTATATATTTGAAGACTCTTATCCTGCCTGCCCTCAGTCTGTGTCTTGATTTTTCTCAGTCTTTTCATCAGGTTTTCTAGATCTAATCATTCTTGCTATTTGCTTCTAGCTTTCACAAGGTCTGCATTTTTCCTCAAGTACCGTGCTCTGAACTGTGCAATGCTGCAGTGTATCTCATGGATGTTCTTCCGCTTTTATATGTTCCAGGTAGTGTAAAACTGTTGGCAGCAGGAGACAGGAAAGAGAGTTTTTTAAAGGTCAAATGTCTTTCACCTTTCTTAAACGAATGGTCCACCAGACAGCATTGGGCTAATCGCATGAGTAAGACATGGAGGATTCTGACTTCAATAAATGCTATCATTTTATGTCATCTCAACTTTTTAAAATACATCAAGGGAGTTTTAATGCATTTTCCTATCTGATTTTAATTTAATATAGTTTCACATCTGGCTAAGTAGAGATAAGTATGCTGGTTATTTCAAAGTTTACAAATTTGCTGGGTCAGTATTTTGCAGCCAGGGTTTCATAACAGTCATCATAACACCAGAGCTCTAGCAAAGTGGAATATGCAACTGTAACCCATGGAGAATCATATTAGTATTTCTGCATTGCTAATTCTGACAATGGTACCATACTTCAGTTTGATAAGAATTTCATTAATGCAGCATGGGCCTGTGGCCTAGTTTCACATTGCTTTAATATTAATGACAACATGCCTAAGACTAGATCACATTTAAATGCCAGTAGAATTGGTGGGTGGACCAAGAGGAGAATAAATAATTCACAGACAAACAAGTGCATTAATGATTTTCTGTAAGACTTTTAACTTTAGAGAATGGCACTTGTATACCTGACAAGAAGCACTAAATATACCTGGCAGGAGAAAACTGCAGTATGGCTAATTTTTTTGCCACTCTACAGGAGTAACAGATGTTTATCTAGGTTTCTTATGTAAAGGAATAATTTAAATCTAACCTCAAACTGTAAATATCAAAGATATTTTAAACAAAATAGGCTTTTTTTATCAATCGAGGGAAAGGTCACCTATAAATATTTCATTAACCAAATTCATTAATTTCAATTACACATTGATTGCATTTAATCCAATCACTCTTCCTCTCAACTACAATTAAAATATAAAATGGGCTGAATCCACTCTGGGATATTCGAAGCTGACAATTAATAATGTAATATTTCAAATTAATTTTACTGTGCAGTGTTGCTGTTTGTATGATATACATTGACATTAATAAGGACAGGTCAATTTAATTCCTGTTCAGCCTTGCTAGACTTGTAAAGATCTGTTTGTTCTGAATATGAAATTTGGCCCAGTTTTCTTCCCATGTCCCTTTGATGTAATGCTATACAATAAGCAAAGAGAAAAGCAGAAGAGTGATACAAAAATTTTCTGTGCTGGAATATCTTAACAGAGAAGATGAAATACTGAAGACCTGTGAAGAAAAGACATGACAGACTTCTTTCTTGTACTCTCCCCATTCCCTCTAACTGTGTTTTTTGTCTGAATGAGTTATTAGTTTCTCTGTGAGTTTCCTTCATCTGAGTGACACACTGCATGTATAAGATACCAGGAATGTGAGGCAAAATGTAGGATTAGCCTATTGAAAATATACTTTTGTGTTCAGGGTTTTTTTTCCATGTTCAGATTTCATGTTTAGATTTTCTCAGTCTCATGTAGCTGTCACTGAACTGTCACTTACCATTGCCTGAATAAGTGTTTTAATTAACTCTATGTGCCCAAGGAAGTGAAAATTTCAAATATTACAGTTTTAAGAGGGCCAGCTCTGGATATCCCTGAAGTGTTCAGCTGAAAGCTGGGGGGAGACTGTGCTAGAAGCCATCTCAAATACTTTTAAAAAAGAAAGAAGTTATTACAGTTCAAAGATACTAGTTGTAATATGTATTTTCTTCATGTGTGGATAAAAACTGTATTGCACAGTCACTGGGATTATGAAAAGTGTGGTGGAAAAAGTACCGAAGTGGTTGGGTCTCTCCGTTAATTTAAGATTAGACCTTTAATAAGAATGCTGTGTTCTGTTGTGGAGGAAACATTGGCCTCACTCTCTGAAATGCCAGTTATGGTGAACTGTCACTGAGGGATGCAGTCCTCAGGTGAATGGAGGTGATGTGCTGCTGTGTCATAAACCCAGATTTTATAAAATCTTGCTCCATGATATGTTGTGGCACTGATTCCTGAGAGGATTAAGATGTATATAATTACTTATGTACTGTGTGTGAACAGCATCAGGCTTCCATTGCCCAGGTGACATTCGTGCTGAATGTCCTTTAATGTGCTGATGTACTCCTGAGAGAAGATGCACCTCAGCTTTTTGTTCCAGCGTTGTAACTTACTGAATTGGCATCAGCAGTGGGGTAAAGGTTTCCTGGTCTTTCTGGGGACTGTCACAGTACTCCAGATGGCGCTATTGGGACTGGACATGAAGCAGAGGGAAGAGATGGTGAGAATGAGCACTGCGCTCTGCCACTTGGATTTGTCCATTTCAGGCAGGAAACAGATGGACTTCATAAACTTCTCACGCAGTTGTTAGGGAGATTCTCTTCAGTGTCATTCCCACCTTTATTCTGATGTTTCCCCATTATTTTTTAAAATGAAGCCTTCACTGTCTTTTCAGCGACTGTCTTTGACAGAAGCATTTAAGTTTGCCAGCAGCGTGGTCTCTAAAGACCTGTTGGGTAGGTCTCAAGCTGTAAGTTGCAAGTGTCTTCCTGTACTCAGTGACTTGTCTTGCTACGTTCAGAAATATCTGTAGAGAATGAAACCAGTTCCAGGGGTCTCTTACTGTAGCAAGATTGGTATAAACTTATGTGCTGATTATGACAATAATTTCTCATTAGAATGTTGATTTTTTTCAGTCTTTCTGAAATAGAAAAAGGGACAGGAGTGATGCAGAGGAATAAAACCTCCCAGTAGCAGTCAATTCAGTCACATAAATACCTGAACAACTCTATACTAGTGTTGCACATATACAGTCAGCAAAGTGTAACAAGTAAACACATAGTATACTGTGAGAAGTAAATTAGATTAAAAAAAAATCAAGTTTAATATTTCAGAATGAGATTAGTTCAGGGAAGAAGACCTTTAAACATGATTAGAAGCTAGCTGCTGTGGGTTATTTACTTGATTTGGGATCTTGAGAAGAGGCGAATGTGATATTAATCTTTAATATAATTTAAATGTTGGGGATGGAGTTTGAGTAGTTATGGCAGTGCTGATTGTGCTGAAGAGTGTGGAAAACAGGGCGTTATCCAATATGTAAGTCTAAACCCATGCTTGGCATAGGTTACAACCTCTGCAATTATTTTTATGAAATACTTGCATAAAAGGAAGCTGAGTTGAAAGACTCAGTCATTAGTCTACTGCTGCAGTAGCTGATCTCTTCCTACAGTTATTTTAACATGTTGAAAGATTTTCAATGTGTATTCTCATTGGTTTATAAAAATCTCTTTTTATTTAAATGCTTACTGGCAAGTAAAAGTGTGATAAGGTCTCAATTATATGTTTTAGGTCCAGAAGACTGATCTCTATACAGTGTGTTTGTTTCCAGACATTAACATAATGTTTGCCCTTAGTTTAGACATCAGCACTTGAGATAATTGGAACTGTTAACTATTTCAGCTAGAAGCATAGATTTAAAACTAATTACTCTTGGTGGGAAGGTTATTCCTTTGATGACCATAATAAAAAAAACGTTTCCTTCTCTGAGTTGAGGATTTTGTTTCTTGTGTGGTTGAAGACTACAGCTTCAGAAAAGGAGAAGCTCAGCCCTACCAAAACATAGGTATTTGTTGATAGCCTGACTGTGATTTATGAACTGACAGAATCTTACTTCAAAGGCCTGGAATTATGATCAGGCTTCAGCTGTATCAGATTACAGAACTAAGATGTATACAGTTCATCTGCAGTTGTACATATAGAATTACTTAAGTGCACAGTTTAATTATATGTAATGGACAATTAGTCTTTTGAAATCTCTTTGAAATGAGAGTGAAAAATACAGCCTGACAGAAATATCATTTAAGCTGAGTTTCTTACTACCCAGGATGCCACATCCAGCTCAGTACGTTTCTGAATTTAAGTCATTATTCAAATCCCACATATTTAGTTTTTAATCTAGGATACATCTTCAACTGAACATAGAAATTTCTGAGAAGTTTACTGGTGCTTTGCTGAAGTATTGGCATAATAAATAGGTATGCCTCCTTCTTCCTCACCTAAAGGGCTCAAAGAAAAGCATCAAGGTTGAGGATGGTGAATCCAGGAACACTGACTGTGAGAAGTTCCTGACGCTAAGCATGTGAGAGATCCACACATTTTAAAGGTTGTAGTCTTAGAGTGCAGTGGGTTGTTCAGCTTGTTCTTAATACTGAATATCTCTTTTACGTATAAAAGGCTCTTAACTGTTTCACGGGGGCACAGTTTCTAGCCTGTTGTTTAGACTACTCTTGGGGAAACAGTCTCTTTGAAGCCCAGTAGACAGAAGGGGTTGTTGACTGTGCTGCTTGTAAATTAAACAACTTTTCCTGTTCTGGATACAGTTTTGGGTCAAATCATGTCGACTGGTATATTTCTGAGAGCAGGACCCAATGAAGGATCTCTAGAAGGTGTGGTAAAGCACTGTGTACATTAAGGAACTGTATTGGAGGACTGGGGAGGGGTTATAAGTAAGAAAGAACCTTTGGGCACAGGCCACACAAAACTGTTACGTGCTGACAAAATACTGGGGGATGTTTATCCCAGAGCCGAGCTTTAGCTACCGGAGGAATTCTGCTAGCAAAAACTTAGATGATAAGCAGGTGGTCACAGTATCTTGCACACAGATTTCAACACCCAAGTTTTGTAAAGGAACAGAAGAGTTCTGTTTATGTTATTCATTCATCAGGTTTCTGTTCCTGGTTTTGATCAAGCAGTGCTGGGTGAAGTGTCAAAGGTAGAAATATGTGTGAGGCGCAGACCCTGGGTGGCCGAGGATCACATTTCGGATGAGTAACCAGTACGGGTTTGAGGGTGTTGTTTAGACAGACAATAGACCTTCTGGTAATGATCTTCTGAAGGGATACAGGAGCAAGACTGAGGAAAGCCACTCTTCTGTTATAAGCTGCATAACTCTGTGGTAAGTAATGTGTCCTTGGATCTGAAATTCATCAGTGGTGCATGCTCAGGAGGAGGGAGATTTGGAGTTGTAGACCCACAGTATGTGTGTGCTGAGGCTGAAAGCAGAAATAGCTTGGATAGAGGAGTGATGTTTTTGTAGCCTTGATCAGCACAATTTCTTTTGATCCACACTACAGAATTTTGCTTGTTTAAGAAGCTGCAAGGTTAGAGCTTTATTTGTAGAGTCTAGTGGTTGATATTCTGGGTGGCTGTTGAAATACAAGAGGTAGTAAAAGGCAGTTTCTTATTCAAAGTCCTGGTTAAGCAAGACCATACTTTGTTTCCACTGTTAAAATATTTTGTTTGGTGCTTTCTCAGTGGAGAAACTAAGCATTTTAATTTGAGTTTGACTGGGTGATCAGCACTCTATTACTTTTCCTCATCACTAACACCTTAGCTCTCTTCAGTAGCCAACACAGTTAATGTTTGTCATATATTCCATCAGTGATTTCTTCATCTTCACCCAATGAAACAGGGTCAGGAGTATCTTTCAGTCATTTCACTATCTGCAGCGACTGAAACTCACTAAAGTTTTTATTTAGGTTCCTTAAGAGGTACACATTATATATGTGTAATGTCAAAGAACTATTCAGAAAGTTCATGCCCGAATTTCCAGTCACATTCCCAGTCTAGATGAGTTTTGTCTCTTCAACTTTCTGTTGTGCCACAGCAGATGATGTCGTTAAACACAATTGTTATCTTGCAGTGATACAAGTTCTTGAAGGGCCGAGATCTTTCTTATACCTGATTTGAAATTTCATGGAAAGCAGTAACAGTCAACAAGAAAAGGGCTTGATTAGCTCATAGTAATGGATTCTTCAGAGGAGATGTATCGTAGTGATCTCTAATATTGGGCAATTCCTAAAGCACTGAGAGCTGTGTGTCCATCTCCATCCCATCACCATGGTCCAGCCAAGGTATGATGAAAAAGTGAGCGATACGAGTCATGTTAAGAATTGTCCATGTTACGGTGGCAAATCCTGCATTTCTAGGAAAAATGAAAAATATTATTTGCTGCGACATGTGAAGTTAGTTTCAGGCAAGAAACCAGGAGTAAATAGATGAAGAGCTGGGTATCTGGAAGTGTAACCAAAAGAAGCTGTACTGTTTCTGCTCTTTCTCCTGAACATAGCAGTCTTGTTTGGTGCAGTCTGAGTAAAGAAGTTTTAGAACTTTTTCTGCTTTCAAATCCTTTACACTCATATTTTTCAGAGAAGTTCTGTAATTGTATTCCTTTTTTGAAGGAGCCAGTACTAAATTGGAGAGCGTCGCTCCCCAAGCTGTTTTATATTTCTGAATGGAGTATTTAAAATACTCCACAGAATTTGAATAAAGCACCTGTTGTATACATTGAGGTTCTTACAAAAGAAAAGTGGAAATTCTCATGGTGCTAGTGTTGGAAGCCTACTTCTGAAATTGTGTTAGTAACTTCTAGACAGCTACGTAGATAATGCTTATTGGTTTATATATTATTGACTATCTGAAAATAAAAATATGGTTTTTATTTTTAAATGCATCTGTAAAAACAATGGACAGTGTTTGTTGGAGGTCATCGCATATTATACTTAGTATCATTCTCTACTCTTATCAGGAAGAAACTGAATGCAGGTTCAGTGAGATTTAGTGTCTGGTCAGTATTACTTTGACGGAGGGATTCAGGCATCATGTTCTCCGCTGACTGCATTAAGTCATTTTTTCCATCCTATTTAATAAGTAGAAGATGAGAATAAAAGTAGGTTGAACCACCTGCAGTGAGAGCAGCAGCCCCTTAATTATACTTGTGTCAGCCCCGGAACTTACATTGGGTGAGCATAAGGAAAGGAAATTCATAGGAATTCGTATATGGTACAAAATAAGCAGCAATGTGGAATTCAATAAAACAAAACTAAATACATTTCTTTTACTAGAAATGACATTTACTGAGAATGAATGTAAACTTCTCTCCCGGTGACTCAGGTTAATATTAGGTGGTGATACAAACGTGCTGACCAGTTAGAGAAAATCAGCAGCAGCGGTAGTCTCCATGGTGACAGAGGAGCTAACAGACCAACTATTTAAGAAGAAGAATAATGCTTTTTTGTTACTTTTGAAAGAAAGGAATGTCTCTATGACAGTTTGAACAGCTTCAAATCTCTATATATTCACCTTTAGAGAACTAAGCATGTGGGACAGCAGTACTCTTAGTTCTTCTTTTCTTTTCGTTCCTACATCCCTTCCTCCTCCACGTTTTTAATCAAGACCCTGTCTGGCAGCCTGCTCAGAGCATTTGCATAACACAATTCACTATTAGGTTTTAGATCATCAATTAAAAGACTTGAAATGGTTCCTACTTTGGGGAGGAAGTACTCTGGGAAAAAAAAAAACAAAACAACAAACCCAAACAAAAAAATAGGCTGTAATCATGTTTGTGGAAAAAGTGAGTGATCTTAGCCACAGCTTTCAGACTAGGGAACCTAAAAATAGCTGCTTAAATCCATCATAAAGCATGTTAAATATTTGAAAGCATTTTTGTCATGACCTAATACACCATGCTTTCTGCCTTCCCAGAAGTGTTTTGCTAGAAGGAAGGAAGTGAAGTGGAAAACCTGTGTGCACAGCTGTTAGTACACCAGTATTTTTACCTTCTCAGTCCAGTTCTGGCAAGGAAGAGAAACATTTTTAGTGGATGTTTCGTAGCCTCACCTAGAAAAACCTCCTGGAAACCATTTCCAAACACCTCAAGTACAAAGTGATTGGGAAATAGTTAGCATGGATTTACAAAGGGAAAATAATGCTTAGCTAACCTAATAGCCTTCTGCAATGAGATGACTGCCTTGGTGGACCAGGGAAGAGCAGGTAATGTTGTTTACTTTGACATGAATAATGGTTTTGACACTTTCTCCCATAATATTCTCATAGACAAGCTGATGAAAAATAAACTGTGATCTGCACTGAAAACTGGGTAAATGGCTGGACCCAGGGACTTGTAAACAGTGGCACAAAATCCAGTTGAAGGCAAGTCACTGGTGTAATTGGGCTACTGACAGGGGTCAGTACTGGTTCCAGGCTGTTTAACATCTTCATTAATGATCTGGACACTGGGACATAGCGCGCCCTCAGGAAGTTCACGGATGATGCAAAACTGGAAGGAGTGGCTGATGCATGAGAAGAAATAAATATCTTGCCCTCCGGAAGGACCCTGACTGGCTGGAGAACTGGTCAGAGAGTAATCTGATGAAGTTGAACAAGCGAAAATACCGAGTCTTGCATCTGGGGAGGAATAATCCTAGGGACTAACATATGCTGAGGGGCTGACTGGCTGGAAAGTGACTTTGCAAAGAACACTGGGATCCTGGTAGACAATAAGCAGACCATGAGCCTGCAATGACCCCTTTCAGCAAAAGAAGGCCAACAGTACTCTGGTCTGCGTGGGAAAGACAATTGCCAGGAGGTTGAGATGATCTTTACACAGAACTGGTGAAGCCACATCTTGAGTGTCGAGTCCAGCTCTTGGCTCCCTGGTAAAAGAAAGATGTGGATTTACTGGAGCAAGTGCTAGCTTTATGAGGACGATGCAGTGACTGGAGCATCTGCCCCATGAGAACAGGCTGACAGACCTGAACCTGTTCAGTCTGGAGAAGAGAAGGCTAAGGAGGGATCTCATCAATGTGAATAAATGTATAATTGGAAGGAATGAAAATGAGGGAACAAAGTTTTTCTCAGTAGAGCCCGCTGACAGGACATATGTAATGGGCACAAATTTTAAAAATAGGAAATTGCATTTGAACTCACACTTTTTTTTTTTTTTTTTTATTGTAAGGATGGTCAAATGCTAATACACATTATGCAGAGAAATTGTGGAGTCTCCATCTGGAGACAGGGTTTTTCTACTTGTCTTTCAGCCTTCCCTTGCTCTGCATGTCTGTGATGCATAAAATATGTTTTGATGGAGCATTTAAACTTTTACAAAGTGTTTTGGACATGTCTTGGTAGTGAACTCCCTCCTACTTATCCGGTCACATTTCCGGTGCACAGGGTAATACTAGGGTTGTTACTTCATTGCAAAATCCATGACTGGGTGGTGCCACATGAACTGTTAATGACGCAGCTTCATCCTGTTCCCACGTATTTGCGCAAATTACATTTGAGCAGAGCATCATTTCTGGCTGGTGGATTCATAGCCTCTGCCATATGACAGTGGTGCAGTCCTGGAAATTAGATGATGAAGGGCAGGTCTGGCTCTAAATAGAGTCAAATTAGGCATAGTGCTTATGGTGGAAAAAAGCAGAGGGACCACGTTATCTAGATGGGATCCCTGAAAAGTCAGATTGTCATCTGGTGCTACCATTGCTTGAATGAGGTGTTACCTTTTGCTGAAGTAGGGGATCAATCTTTACAGAGGTTGCTTGTCTTATCCTTTAAGTTTCTGCTGCTTCTTGCTCTTCTTTTCTTAGAGCCATTTACCTAAAAGGAGTGACCCAGTCCTTGCCCAGATTGTCAGGCATCTCCTTTCATGGTAAAGCTTCTGTTATCTCAGAAGACTTTAGCTGGATTTTGGTAAAAGGAAAGCAGAATTCTTTTGTATCTTAATCTTACTGTCTGTGACAATGTCACTATTTGTCATATTAATAGCAAAGACAAATCATTGTAGCTTCAAAATACTTACATCTTTACTGCTCTAACCTTGTTGGAAATCTCTGTTGGATTATAAAGACCAGATTTAGAGATGCTGGCCTCAAATACGTCAAGAAAATGTCATTATGAATGCAGTTTTCACAACTTTACTTATTCTCCCTGCTGCTAGGTATGAAAGATGACCAAGGCACGAATTTATATCAATTCAGAGACATACTATGGCATGGCTATCTAGCAGAATAAATTCATGGCATAGGTTCATACTTGCATATTTTCATTCATGTGTTTACAGATGCTTGATTAATTTCCTAATTGTTTTCTTACAGATTTCTGTTCCTTCCACTATTGTGGCAAAAGCCTTTTATCAGTGCACCATTTATCTTAGGACCATTATTGCCTCAAACTGTGAGTGTTACTAGAGCTAAGATTGTCTTTCCACAGCTAGTAATGAACAACTTAGATGTTTCCCCCTGTTAACTTGTATGCTGGTTAGGAGTAATTGTCAGTATGTAAAAGCTAAGTGCTGAGGTCTGAACACTGCCCAGGCAGTCAGTCATGTAGATGCTTTGTTTATTAGTTGAGTTAAGCACTGGTGAAATCATTAGCATGTTCTGGTTTATGGTCTAGCCAGGAGATGGCTCTGCCTAGCCAAGCCTAAGGGGTATTTGTGTTTTTCGAGTGATCTTGCGGTCAGCACGTAGTCTTGGGAGAGGGTTATGAAAACTTAATATTGTAATTAAATAGCACATTCATGAATCATGGATAGTCTTCAGGAAAGTGTGACTACAAAAAGAAATTTGTTAATAAATTGTTTAGAAGATAATTTTATTTTTTGTTTTCATTTTTATGGTTTTAAAAAGTTGATTTAAGATGACAGGTTATGCAGTAGCATTGTGTGGAGAGTGTAATATCCTGCAATAGTATCCTGCAATGAGCAAGGCACTATTCCACTCATTAGAAACCTGTCATGTCATACAAGTTCAGAAATACTGAGTAGTAGTGTTCTCTCTGAGGGTGTGTAGGCTGTTTCAGATTGTGGTAAAACAGATTTCTTTGGGAGACAGAATGACAAGCATTAGCCAGAGAAGAGCTTTGAAGAGTGTAGGAAAATGCCTGAGCCCTCGATCTCCTGCATATCACTGTTTTGGAGATGTGTTATAAATATGCTATAGATATCCTGCAGTCAGTCATCAGCAAAATTTGTGAGTCCTATGAGATGAGTGCTAGGCTATCCTATCTACTTAGTGGGATAGGTGTCAGCTACGGAAAGATTAAGGAAACTGATTGAACAAAAGCACCTCAAGTGTCTGCAGCTTAATATAAGCATAACGTAAGTAGTATTTGCTAAAAGACAAACAAGAACTTTGAGAAGTACTTCGATGGAGCGCTCACATGAAATGAAGTGCGTGTGTAAGGTTTCGTGGTATCAGGATTCCCCTTAGGAATAGAGCTGGTAAAGAGGTTAGCAACAGAAACAGGTCCAAGAGGAATAGACAGTGTCTCTCTTGCCACTTGTCTCTCGAGTTTGAAAGTGTTGACACCAACCTTGTGCCTTTCTGTGGAATAGCTGTATCCTTCAGGTGCAGTGTCAACCTCTCTCTCAAAAAATGGATAATGAAGGAAATTCAGTTTTCTTATTTTGAGTATCCAGTTCTAATTTGTGATGTGCTACAGTCTTTATTCATATTTTAAATATATCCAAAGTTCAAATTCAGTGAATACATCTATGGGTTAGTATATTCATTTAGTCAGTTTTAAGGACTCTGACATAACAGAAAAAATTAAAGAATGTAGAGAACTAAAATCGAACAGCAGAATTGCCGTGACTTTGGTGTAAACTGGCTCATGTTCCCAGAACTGCATCATAGTTGCAAAAACATTTTAATAACATAGCACTTTTACTGTCATCACTTTATTCTTTTGATGCATCCGGCACATTCAGAGCAAATTTCTGTGCAAACTCTGATTGACCCAATTATCATGACACACACACTGTACTGGAGTCCATGTGTGTTTCTTGTTATTACTACATAAGGAGCAAGAATCCAGCAGTTGAATGTGCAAGTACAGATGCATTCGTTCAGATAACATTAAAAGATTTTAGAAGGTATCTGATGTTCATCTGTGTTCATCATATCCGTAGTCTTGTATCTGAAATCGTTATTTGCTTGTGTTATATTGATTGGTTTTTCTTTTTTTTTTAATCAGCCGTAATATTTTATGTATTCAGGTAACTTGACACTAGAATTTCATTTATTTTCTTCTAGCTGTTGTTGGTGATTACGGTGAACACTGACAGTAACAGTGGCTTAGAGCTCTAATTATCTTGGGTTTAGAGATTCAAGAAAAAGTATTTGAAACAACTTTAATAAAAAAGAGTGAATTAACTTTTTGTGCAAAATCTAACCTTTACGATTGTAATTGACAAGTGATTTGTTTAGACAATACAAGAAACTCCAATACTTTTGTGTAGCTGTAGTAGCAAATAGAAGCAATGCTCAAGAAAGTACAAATTGTTTTCTTAATGACACTGTGCGATGATAGATTTATTTCAACTTTTTGACTGTATCTTGGCTTGACAGGGTCTTCATCAAAATTGACACTTGGAATAGAGCGCTGTTTGGAGGGAAGATTTAATCATTCTTGAAAGACCACAGACGTTGTTCTCATAATAAATCAGAGATACAGGAGGTTCAGAAAACGATCAAAAAAATGAGCATTTATTGTCTGTATATTATATGCCAGGAACTTATGCATTCACAAAGAGTGTACTTTGTACTTTGCCTCTCTGAGAACAAAGTCCAGCTGAGAACTTTCATCTGGTTTAATTTTCAAGTTTGACTTTTCCTCTCAGAAGACCTTGTCTCTGTACGAGTCACTACTCAAGGCAGCAGAACTGGAAGAATTTTCAAAGCATATGTCTGACCAAGATTACGTTCCTGTATCTCTACAAATATTTTTAATGAACTGCTTCTGTGTCAAAAGAAGATGCCTTTTAATTTGGTGACCCAGAAAACTCTGTGAAGCTGATGTGACCCAAGGGCTTGTGCATTAAAATTAATCTGTGACAGACACTGCATATTAACATGATACTTGATGCCCTGTCATACTTGTTTTAGACTTTATATTTTTTGTGATGTCTCTGATACTTTCTGGAGGGCAAAGTTTGTGGCTGGGAATAGCACCCTTAAAGGAAATGCAAGCATGCAGCATACATGTTACAAACCTAGGCAAAATTGCTTTTATTTTTGTAAAAGTGCATACTTTCTGGTTGCTGGAATTACAGAATGGCTAATTCTAAAGGTGGATGACTGTCAGCTCACAATATATATATTTAGATTTATGTAGCATCAACTATGTTATTACCTATATATTGTCAATTACTAGAGCTTCTTGGTGAAAAAAAGTTACAATATGGATCAGTACTGAGAAGGGTGGAGTGGTTGTACCTCCTGTTGTGCCCACTGCCCAGGATCCATACGTACAGCTGAAGTGGGTAAGATACAATCTGTGTCACTCTCACCTTGGAGGTAAATTCAGTGTTCAGCTGGATGGATGCACGCCAGCAGTGTTGTGTGGCCAGGATGCTCTATCTCACCATCCACATGTTCAGATTTTGTTTCTTAGCATTCTGTGAGCTTGTAAGGGTTGTGGCTTAGGTGCCTTACAGGTGCCTTTTGATTATGATCTTTTTGTAGTTAAGATCCATATTCACTTATATGGCACTATCACTTGTTCCCTTTTTATGCAAGTGAAATACATTTTCATAATTTAACCTTTCGTGTCATTGTTTCCATGATCTGTTAACATAGTGAAATGTAAATCCATAATACACAAAGATGCCATTGATTTTTAAATGAGAAAATCTGCTTATTTTTAAAATGGTGAGCCTAGTAACTTAGAGAATTAAGTGAACAAATCAGGCAGTGGAAAACTGAGATGGCAACATCAAACAGTATAATGAACAAAGCAATCATTCTAGGAACAACAAAAGAACAGATAAGAGTGAAGTTTATCTTTGCCCTTAGGGAAGCACTATGAAACAAAATACAGGATTGCCTGTTTTCATTAGTGAGCTTAAAAAAAAAAGAAAAAGAAAATACCTTATCAGTTGTGGGAAAGAAAATTTGCTTTTTAGATTAAATTGCCTGAGGCCAGAAAAACATATAATGTATATCAAAATTAGTGCTTAGCGGGCATTTTCTGTGCACAATCTTTATTTACTTTTGTTAAAATGATGAGATTGTAGCGCTGAACTTTGATTAGTAGATCCTGCGTGTGTTTGCTGCATTTCCAGAGTTGTATGTAGGCAGAAATTTTGGGGATGAAAGGCCCTAGTACTTGATGAGCTAGTTAGATGAACCAAAGCATTTTATGTCCAAATCACTGAGAATTTGCAGATTCATATACAGTCAGAAAACTGCAAAAAGATGAGTTTTGACAAAATTTCTCTAAAATCTGAATCTCAGTTTTAAATCCTAGGTTCGAATTTTCTTTGGTTCAAAGTAAAGGAACAGTTTACACAAACCTCTACAAATGAAGCCATATTCAATCACAGATTGGTACATTGCACTTTTGTCCTTCTGACTGTTAACACCTAAGCTTATCTACCTGAGGTCTGGTGTAGCTACAGCCGGTATCTCAGTAGTAGGCCATGTCTAAACATCATAATGAAATCAGCATTAAACAGGTGAGCAGGCTCCTGAAAGTGCTCCTCTGGCTTTGTTTCAACCATCATAATTCAGGAGAGTGGTTTTCTCTAAGTTGTATTTGATCTAATTTACTTTTAATTATTATAGAATTAGTACTTGAAGAAATGCCACGTTCTTGCCCCAAGCGCCTCTCAGTCAAAAGGCTTGGCCAGTTCTCGCTCAAATTAATGGAAAAGCTACCACAGATTTTGATTAAAGTTTTTATTTAGAATTTTAAAACACTATTTCTGGGGTTATTTTAATGAAGAGGTGGTAAAGTGAAGAGCTGGCATGCTTCTCTGGCTTCTTAAAAGGCAAAAGGATGGGATTGCCAAGAGCAAATAAATGGCATGGGTGAGACACAGTCCTTCCGTGCCAAGTTTGGTAAGGCCTGTCATTTTTATCAGTAAGTTTCCTGCTAATATGGTTTTCTTCCTTGAGTTTTGAAACAGGCTGATACTAGATAACTTTATCTTTTGTCTTCATCTTCTGTCTTTGCACAAGACCGCAACAATCTTTATTATATGCCTGCACATAATTAGGTACAAGAAAAGCACGTTTGAGTCTCTAGAATTATTCTCATTGTTTTCTGGTTTTTATGCTTCCCTTTCCTTCTGTCTGTAGCTGTTACCTAGGGCTGTAAACATTCTGGTGCTGAGATCGTCTTTTGCTTTATGCCTGTAAGTGTTACCACTGCAGTAGACTAAGATGGACCATGACTTTCATCTGTGCCTGCAGATGTTGCAGTAAGAGCACGCTTTCTCAAATCCTGTCTTTACCCAGAGAGAGATAGTAATGGTATCCAGGACATTACCCATGAACAGTTTTATAAAGAGAAACAGCAGAATCCATTCAATGAGTTTCCAGATCCCACGCTCAATGTTCATAAATTCTTGAATGGATGAAAAGTCATTTGAATTTATTAAAATATTAATGAACATTGACTAAGTTAACATGAAAGTATGGGGAAACTTTCATAAATGAAGAGGCACTCATTTATATGTGAATACTAATTTTCCCATCCGGTAATATGTCCCTGCTGGAACATGTAAGAAGTACAATTAGTCATCATGTCAGGAGGCACAATGCCATTATTTTAATGAGAAATACAAATGCACACTTAGCAAGTGCAAAAAACATTGTGAGGAGTAAGATGTAAATGTAATAATATGGTAAAGGCCTCTGTAATATTTTCATATAGGGGGTACACTGAACTATTTTGTTTTAGAGAAGAATTTGTAAATAAGTAAATAAATGGAATACAACCAAGACTATGAGGTTAAATGTGTCCAATGAGGAAACAGTTCAAGGAGATACTGTTGATAAAAACCTATGCTTTCAGAAGTTACTGTCCTCATACTAAAATTATTGACCAATAACAAACTGCTCAACACCATCTGTCATGGTAAGGACAGTCCTGATTTTCCTGTTCTCCTGTTGCGGTGAAAGGTATTGTTGATTTTATTACCTCTGTATTTTATAATTCTTAGGAATTCTGTAAAGTTTTTTGCCTTGCCTCTGCTGTATATTAGATCTACAGAGTGTAGAAAAACGGGGAGCAGGGTGGGAAACTCCTTTTCTGAAAGGTTTGTCAGATCTTAAACATTTGGTAAGATTGAGGGTTTTTTTGTTTGGGAAAATGTAATTATCCTTCTATTTATTCACTGGAGTATTTTTGTGTATCTCTTTCAATAGTCACAAACAGGGCTCAGAAGATTAAAAAATGAGAATTTTTCATTTTATGAGACTGGTTGAAAGTACTTAATATTCTTCATGTTATTAGTAAGACCCCAACAAAATCAAACACAACCTCCTGCCTCCCCGCAGTCCAAGCAGTAAGGCAGAGTGCATCTAAGCATTATACTTTTCTACATTTGGAAGAAAACCTAAAGCCTAGTTATCTCATCTTCATTTTAGGTTCACTTCTAACTGATACAGATGAGAAATCACACTGCTGAATACTTCTGAATGAAAATTGGATCACGTGTTATTAGTACAAAACCTGGAGATGGACAAAGAAACACTTTTTAAGTGCTAAGTATTCTCTAAGAAACTGTCAAGCTTTTAATTTTGTTTTGTTGTTGTTGGTTTGTTTTTTTTCTTTATTTTTGTTTCTTCTACCTTACATGCTTCATCACAGATTTTAGGGACAGGAGCTTGTCCTTCCCTCTTGCAACTAGCAATGTAGTTGCAAAAGCACATAGTAGAGCTATAGGACCCATTTAATACCTACCCACTGAACTAGGAGCGCGCTTAAAACGTCTCCTTCAGTTTCCACATCAAAGAGTTCTCTATTTTTCTATCAATAATTAAAGACTGACTAAAGCAAGAAACCAGGACAGGGATCTCCAACATCCCATAGACAGTAGGGTCTCACTTTCTCACTGTCTTTTGCTGTAACATTTTCCTCAAACCGTGTCGGACAGGCAGGCACCTTGGTCCAGGAGGTATCAACAGGCATGTGGATGCATCTGGCTCACATTCCTACCCCAGTGAGTAATTCATTAGTGGAACAGGTCATCCTGCCCACAATGACCAATAACCTGATTGTAAATGCATGCCCTTGGGCCTTGAAAATTAGTTGAACAGTTTGTAGCCTGTGTGAGGCAGACTTTCATGTTCAGAAGGAGTAATTTTAATGTTGATCATAATGGCTGCATGGGGTAATTTGTCTCTAATCCTGCTGTGGATACAGCTGGGAAAAAACCCTTCACAAAACTGAATTCATGCTTTTCAGAGAGTTTCAATCTGATGAAAACATCAGATTGGCTTCTTTCTGAAAAAAATGTCTTCCTGAAAGCAAGCACTGGATACTTAATAGCACAAATTCTGCACAAATTGAAATGGACCTGTGAAGTAGACTGAGTTTTATACCAATCTCCCCAGGCAAAGGAGAGAGTTATATCTCCTGTGGAGTTTGTGGATAATGTAATAATGATAGATAGATTTTTGACTGAGGAGCATTCTGCCGAGTTTAACAGGTGGTGAGATGTGACCCCAGCCAGTGACAATAACTATAATAGCTTCACATTCACCTTGTGCTGCCCCACAGGTTTTTGGAGGCTTCCATCTATAACTGTTCACATTGCAGGTGGATTGTCATCTCCTTGGGGCAGTGATTACCTTTTTCACAATATGTATGCTTTGGTTTATAGCAAAGGGCTGAGCAAGCCTCAATGGTGACTTTTACATGCATCTGCAAAATAAATAATTCAGCCCCAGCAGTAAAAAGTATTTTCTGCTGGGAGTATTTGCTGCTAATAGAAGAAACCTTTTTACAGAAATGCCGTAGGAGATATTCTGTTCTGCCTCAGTCTGTGAATCTTTCCTCTCTCGAGTTTGAGAGGGGGAAAGCTCTTGTCTCACATGTACCGGGCAGTTCAGTCACTTGCTGTACAACAGGCCAGGGGGAAAACATGAGAAGTATCAAGGTAGGCTTCTCTGTTCCGAGGGCATTGCCTTTACAATACGTCTCACTCCTCAGCACTTCTCTCTTTTTTTTTCCATTAGGCACTCTTTCCCTCACACAGCTTAGCTCAGCTGACCTTTTTTTTTCTCTCCTGTTACATGGGGATATGGCATCTATTAAAACTGAAAAGGAGGCACAAAAGTATCTGAACTCCTTCTGTTTTGACATCATGTTTCTGGTCATGGGAGTTTTAGAACTGGATAGACTGTTCTTTTTCTGTTCAAAAGGCATAGTAATTTCCTACTTTCAAGTATGACTCGCATTGTAGACTCAGGATGGCTTACTGTCTGGAGTGGTTTCTGATTCTCTGTTTGCAGTTTTATTCTGTGTTTCCTTCTTCTTGTTTTGCTATAGATTTTTCTTTAAACCCTGACTTAATTTTATTTTTTCTCCAGGTTTCATTGTCACATAAAAATATTCATTCTAATCTCTCTGTACCTTAGTTGCTGTTGGGGCTTTCAGGTGGGTTTGGTGAAAAATCCACAACCTGTAGCTGTTTAACATATGCGTAACTCAAAAAAGACCAGCCTACACTTTACAGGTATACTCTTCAGTAGACAGGCTCATGACTAAAATCCAGGTCTGCTCCAAAACTGACTTTAATAGGGGCAGAGCCAAATTATCTTCTGATGTGTTATAGTCTCTCTTCCCTAAAACTCCCATCTCAGAACAGGCACAAGATTTCACACTGCTCAGATTCTAAGAGGGAGAGCTTGTAGGGCTGTGTGCCACAGGATCATGTGGGAAATTTCACGTAAACTTTAACTTCAGAATTTTAATTGAAAATATTAAGTTCTCTTATTTTGTTCCTGCTTTTCCAGACTAGCTAAACATTACTTTGCTGTCCGGCAAACAGTTGGCTTCAAATACATTGTTGAATATTTCACCTGAAATCTCCTATGTTGCCAGTCTTTGCTATGCATGGCTTGCAATGTTTATGTAAAGGAGGGTTTTTCAGTATTGTCATAACAATAGACAAGGATGAAAAGTGATACAGTACAGAGCTGTGTCAAAGGAAACTATTTCTGCAAGGATTTGATATTTTATTTTACTAACAATGTGTAAGTCAGATACTGTTGTGACAGTACAGTCAAGATGTCTAACCCTGCTGGGACAAGGTTCTTCTTGGGAGACAACTCCGCTTTAAGTAGAGTTTCCAAATAGTGACAAGTGGACTTAGAGATGAACTTAGAGAAGTGAGAGAGTTCATTTTAGTGCCTTTTTATGCAAGAGATGAGATTGTGTTTATAATCAAAACTGTGAAGCCATGCTCATTTGTTATGTGAAGACAGGTTTATTTTTGTTCTGTCGTTATGAATGATAGATGTAAATTGGATGTAGTCTGGTATCCTGATTTTTCTTTTTATATAAAAACGAAAGTTAAGTTTTTAATATAATTTACACAATAAATAATAAAGTGACACAGGAACTAGAGACCAAAGAACTGTCATATGAAAGGAAATCTTATTTAGTCAGGTTATGATTTAATTTTGCATCTAATCAATAATGACCAAATCGCTGAGGGCAAGCAAAAAGCTAGAGTAAAAAAGGAAATTTCTCATAGACAAGAATCTCTTTCAACCAGGAGACTGTTGCAGTAATGCCCATCCTATATCAATATGATAAAAATAGCAGTTCTGCATTTTCAAGGTACAATGTTTGTGTTTAAAATCAATCCAGATTTATTTTAACATTGTGAACATTTGGGGCGTAAGTGTATAAACATGAAGTAGGCCATTGGTGCTACAGACTGTATAATGCAGGGGTGACTGGAGGTCACAGCTGTATTGGCTGGTGTATTCTGCCTGCAGGAGTGTTGCGGTTTAAGCCCAGCCAGCAACCCAGAAAACACGCAGCCGTTTGTTCCCTACCCCCCCTTCCTCCCCCCACTCCCCTAGGGAATGTAACTCCCACTGGTTGAGATAAGAACCCTCCAGTAACTAAGGTATAACACAAATCACTACTTCTACCACCAATAATAATAATGATAAGGGAAATAACAAGGGAAGAGAATACAACCACTCACCACCCAATGACCGATACCCAGCCCAACCTGAGCAGTGCTCTAACCCTTCTGGGTAGCTGCCCCCAGTTTATATAGTGGACATGACGTGCTGTGGTATGGAATACCTCTTTGGTCAGTTTGGGTCCGGTGTCCTGTCTCTGCTTCCTCCCGGCTTCCCCTCCTCCCTGGCAGAGCATGAGGCTCAGAAAGTCCTTGGTCAGGCTAAACATTACTGAGCAGCAACTGAAAACATCTGTGCTATCAGTGCTGTTCCCAGGCCAAAAGTCAGAAACACAGCACTGCACCAACTACTAAGAAGGAGAAAAACGATTGCTACTGCTGGAGCCAGGACAAGTTGACATACAGCAGAAAGAGTCTCCGCAGGAGTAATGATGAAATGCATGTACAGAGCATAGCAGCTACTTAAATTGTGGAAAATACCTTTCTGGACTGCAGTCCATTTGGTATGTTGGGTAGATGGCGAAGGTAGACGGTGAATTTTGTGTTTCTGTCCCCTTGGACATCCAAGCCACCTGTAGCAAGAGGTATTCTTTCCCCTCATCCCTGATCTCTCCTACCTTTTTTCCTTCACCTTCATGGGAACGATTTTTACAAGTGTCTGGCCAAAAGTGGAGGAGAGGAAGGTCACTTGAGCGTTACCCCCGCTGTGTTCAAGATGCAGGGCCAGCCTTCCGCTGGCCCTGGCTATGCCCGAGGTGCCCTGAACATCCTTTGCCACGATGGAGACTCAGTTTCTGCTCTGTGCAGCAGAGTTTTGCTTTGTACTCTGCCTTTGCTTTTTACTCTGTAAACTCTTCAAGACAAGGCCTCACCTTTAATGAGTTTTTATGTGAATTTTCTGTATGAGCTTATGGACATCACACAATATACTGTGACCTCAGCAGTAGCCTCTGGGTGCTAACTTAAGAAGCTAGTTATCATGGTGCTTGAGTCTTTCTTAAATGTCACTGCATGTGTTTGCTCTGTATGAGCAGACAAATGAAATCCTTAACCTGAGCTATTCAAATTCTAAATGAAGACACAGAGAGGTAGGATGTACTGTGAAGACTGAGGAGGGATTTGTCTCAGAATTTAATATGTGCTATTTGTTTGCTTCTTCGGGGCATCATGGAAGAATTACTCTTCAGGAGAGATAGGGTGTGAAAAAAACAGTAAATCAAGATGGCATGTAAGGTGCAATGAACAAGAGAACTGACAAAGCAGAAGAAGGGCTTGTTGAGGCTTATTTCATTGGCAGGGTTTATTAGTGAAGGGGAGGTAGATAATGAAATATGATGGGCTCTGATATTCATCCTGTAATTTAGTGTGTGCATGTGCACTACTGTGTTTTCTTCTTCTCCACATTATGTGTAATTCAGCTATCCCATTCCATGCTGATAAGGATTCAGATTTATCACAGTTTTAATTTCTGATCTAGTGCCTGTTACATATATATATTATGTCCATATATTTTGCCTATTACAAGGAGCTCTTTTTCTCAAAGCCTGTGTATATGCTGTTCATGGAATGTATGCCGAACATCTGTTGATATGATTAGGAAATAGGGCTTCCAGCTCCTGACAAAAAACGGCTGGAACATTCTTCCACTTAATGCATGAAAGTTCAGCACTCAGACTGATTGCCGCATATGACACTGAAAGCTTTAAATGACCTAGTAAGTACTTACTGCAAAACCATCAGGTAGTGGGTGGAAATTGGCTGAATGGGCTCTTTCAGCATTTACTGGTATAATGAGGTCTACTTGACACTGGGTGCAAGAGTGAAACAATAGTCTTCTATTGATACTCAGATTATCTACCATTGCTGTACAATTTTGATCTCTCCATGGTCCTATCCTTTGAAGCTATAAGGTCCAATTCTTCTTATTTATTTGGGCAGTAGGGAGTTTTTGCTATGGCTTTATTTGAGGGACTGTCTGAATAGCATCAGTGTTTGTAAAGGAGGACCTTCGAATGGGTGCACAATTTTTTAAGAACGTATGTTGAAGCCCTCTCTGAAAGACAAGCTTAAAATATTGATAGAAAAATAATAAATGTTCATTATCTCATGGGATGAGTAGAATTTGTTCTATACCTGGTTTAAAAGGGTAAGAAAATAGGCTTTTTAACATAACCATTTTAATGAAATGAACTATGTATGAAGTTCAGAAACTCAAATATATCATTAGTCTGGCAGACTCAGGAATCCTAATGGAATTCAATACAACTATATGCAATTCCAGGCATTTAAAATATTGAATGTAGAACTATAAAGACATAAAGGAATAATTTGTATAAGCTGTCAGTCAGAATAGAAATACACATTGTACAAATTTTTCCATTTGTCATAACTGAAGTAAAAAGAGAAGTGATGTCAAGGCTCACTTCTGGAAATGTGGTTTAAGTACAGGATGAATGAGTTATGACTCATACAGTTGGTAATGAAAAGGAGAATCTTTCACCTCAAAATCCTTAATTTAAGTCCCAGTCCAGGTGGCTGTAGGCCCTATCACCTGAAGACTGCTGGGGAACTTTTTATCTTGATGGTAAAAACCAGCATGAGGTACTTAAGACAGGAAGATAAACAAGTGAATAGATGTAGAGACTTGACTGCTTTCTGAGGTCCTGCAGTAAACTGAAACTCTGAGAGTATCACAGTGCTACCTTTCTGATGTATATTCTGTTGTCCAGCCTTTTTTCTCTCTAGATTTCTACATTATAATCTTTATCATGGTCACTGTGAGAGCAGAGGTCATCTGTAAATGTGAATTAATAGTAACATGAGAGAGAGTACATATCCATTACTTGCTGCCAGTCATTTAGAGACACGCTTCTTCTCATTTCTCATGCATGGTATAAAGAAGATTATCATGGAAAAAAAGCATGTTTCTTTTCTGCCATCTAAAATTTGAATTCATTAGTTTGAAACTTCCTAGAAGTACAGCTGAGTGAAGGCCAGAGTTCTGCATTTAATCCACAACTAAAACTTGCAGTTTATTAAAATTGTTTCTGTCCTTATGACCTGCTGCTTTAGTCAACTTGCTATATTCTGATTTCTTTCTTTGTTAGGCTGGAAACATTGACAAATGGGGAAGGCATAAAATATTTAAAGCCTGTAAGGCACTGCAAATACCGAAAGGACTATTCCACATGTGTGGTGTTACACTGAGTCTTTTAGAGAAGCATTTGCAGCTCGTTAGCTGTAGCCAGAGTTGCTGTTTTGTTATATATCACTGAAGTCCATAATAGAAGTAAAAATAAACTTTGGAATATACTTTACAATTCCAGTCTTTCTTTATCACTTGCTTTGGATAATGCATGTTGGATTCCGAAAGACAGAGTAAGAGATTTACTGCATTACCTAATGAGTGACTGAAAATGATCGAACTGGAAGTGACCCTTGGAAAAGCTCTAAATCCCTCCACTCATTTGGCTCTTGCTGTTTCTGTGTCTTGCTGAGCTGTTTGTATGAGCTGAAATATTTTTATTTAACTGAAGAGGAGAGTAAGTCAACGTAAGGTTATAAAACTTCCATTTGGGCCTGAAGGAAACTCATTAATGTCCACAGCATGTGGTCCTCTTACACTAGGACTGCCACCTGTCATCAGCTTAGCCTGGAAGCTTTGACTAAAAGAAGCATGTAGGAAGGTACTTATATGAATTGCAGAATAAAAAGAGTATCCTGTCCCCAAAGAGGAAGTGGAGAACATTTGAATCAAAATGTCTTTTAAGCTCCCCGCACCTACTGTCCAGTTAAAGCATATTTAGAATTTTGTAGCTTTTTCTTTTCCTTATTTGCAGTCTCCTCCTGTGCTATAACTTTGGGCTAAGTTGCCTGGAGTTCAGGAAGCAGGAAAAAGTAGTGGCTTAGTGTGTAATAACCTAGTAATGAAAAAATGAAGAAGAATTAAACAGGATTGTAATAAACCCCACCAACCTGGGGAAGTCCCCTATTAATAAATCATAAGAATGAGGGATTCAATGAAGAAGTCAAAATATGTGTCCTGTGTCATTACTAATAATAGTCTGCTTGAAGGATTTTTTTTGTAATAGAAACTATTGTTAATAAAGAAGGCTTTCTTCAGCCATTGGGATTTTTTTTTTCTGAATAACAGTGGTGCCAGTTGGCACTGGATTTCCTGGGTAATTTTCTACTGTTCTAATGAAGTAATGTATTGAAGCTACTGTAGGGACGTATGCAGTCAGGTTTTGTTGTTTTTTTCAATTACCCTCTTCAATGCAAAAGGTCAAAGGATAAATAATTGACTTGACTGAGTCTCCTGTGGGTTCATAGTAAAAGTTCCAGCTTGTTTCTTACCAGAAATTGGTCCAGGGAGGCTCTTAGCACAGCTGTAGCTGCCGGACTGCACATGTGGAAGTGCAACACACAAAGAGGAAGTTGTGGCTGTCTTGGCATAGGAGCCTGCATGGGTGAGGTTTCTTCCACTCATTTCACAGAGAGCTCAGATTCTCAACTCACATAAATCCACATTGCTCTACTCATGTTATGGAGGTAGAATGACAGATTCCAGCTGAGTTTTTTGCATCCTTAACATCCATACTTATGTCAGCAGAGGATTGATGTACCTCCAGACTCCAGCTGCTGTGTTCTGCCTGTTACTGCTGAGAGCTTGATGATACTACACCAGTTCTTATGGATGTCTCAGAGCTTCAGCCTTAGCATTTCTCCACTGTACTGCAAGGTATCTTGCCTTCTGTCAGTCCCATGAAAATACTTGCTTTGTAACTGTTAAAGGTGTAACCTGATGTCTTATCCTGTCTCCTTAGCGGAGTCCTAACTAGGGTAATCAGAAACTTCCGCAGAAGCTTTGATATAATGGAGGGTTGCTGACCTGCCAGAATTGAGGTTAGCAGGTCAGCACTGTATGTGTATGTGTAGTGATACCACTATCAGGCAGCTTTTCTACCAATGGTGAAATTAAGATTGAAAATACTTTATTTCTTGTTAAAATTAGTATTTAGTCCTATATGGTGGTTACCAGGGATGACTGTTCTTAGCATCTTGACCTTTTCTACTGTTAAAGGGTGTGCTGTCTTCTGGTTTCATCAGAAGATGTGTACTACACAGTGCTACACATCAGAAACTGTGTACTACACAATTTGTACCTGTGGAGATGCAAACCGATGAACCATGAGAACTGAAAGGAAGGCATCCACAGTCAGTCTCTGTGTTTCTTAGGAGTGTTTCCGAATCTCTAGTTCACTAGAAATCTTTTCTTGGGAAAAAAAGGGTTCAGTTTGAAATGAAAACAAATTATGGGCAAATATAAATGTTTTGTGGAAAAGCAGTCCTGCATCTTAGCCAGCTTTGTTCTGAGTAGGTACCCCTCATTCCTGTTGCAATCACTTGAATTTCCTATTTTTGTACATTGCAGGTAAAGGCCAGACCCTCAATAGAGTTAATTGACTTAAGTGATATTCCAGAAGGTACAAATCAAAGCATATTGTGTCTACTTGAGAACTTTTTTTTAAATCACTCATTCACTCTATTGAATATTGCAGTTCAAGCAGAGAGGAGAAAGCTGCTGTTTGTTTCTGCTTTATTTTATTTTGAGAGTATGAGCTGGATGTTAATCTCTCGTACAGAAATGTCTGAATATTTCAACAGAAGAAAAGGTTGCTGAGATGCTTTTCTGATGAAGCTTTTTTGCTTTTATTTTTTTGTGTCCTGTTTAATTGTATTTCTTTTTGGAAGGAAATTTTCCTTTGAGCTTCTTTCATATGGCATAGAAGAAGAACGAGCATGACAGTTTATTAACTTTACAACATTTCTTGGCCTTGTTTTCAGATATGAAGAGGAGACATTTTATGATTACGTAATTTAACTGTCATTATCTTTTGACTTATCTGAGTATGATATATAATATGCCAGTTGCATGCCTTCATATTTCACTCTGTTGTAAACAACAGCCCCCTGCGTGAAAATTATTTAGGAACAGATTCTTCTGTGTTAGTCAGCTTGAGTTGTCTGGTAACTGAAAAGTAGCCCCATTCAGGGGAATATCTTACCCTATTGCAAGGAATAAGATATTATTTAGTTGAGAAAAGAACCAACTTAACCCCAAACAATTGTGAAGCAAGTCATTAGGACAGAATCACAGTGTTGTTATGCAGATTTATTGCCAGCTCATCATGACTTGCAGTTATTACTCCTGAAACATTATTTAAGAAAATTTACTATTCATTGAAATAGTTTGGATCCTGCAAACTTGGGCCAATCCAGTTGCGTAACTGAACTTAAGACATTTATTGAATAATCTTATACAGATTCATACTTCACAGATCCATTTTGGGGGTAAAGAGGAAACCTAGATATAATTTGGTTTGCAAGATTCCTTTCTTCTGGCTAAGTGCTTACAAAGGTGTGTTCTTTTTAACAAAAATCACATTCTCTTTCTCACTAACATGTCTTTGCTTCTCATTCTAGATGTAATTCATACAACAGTTGCAGGAACAATTTCTCACCAATCCTGCTTTTCATCAAGGAATCACTGTACTTAAGGCAAAGAAATATTTAAAACCTAGGAGATTATCTTAAATTTCAAATTGTTTTGTCTCAGTATTAGCATCAAAATTTGCCCTTTGCGCACCTACATTGCATGTACTTGTGTCTTGTTATTTCTGTCTGTTAGACAAATGTCCAGAAACCACCTGAGTAACTGCATTATTGATCATATAGTGATTTTCTGTCCCCTTTGTTTGGTTTATGTCTCTATGAGAACTTTAGAAATAACGAGCATCTATTTAAATCTATTTATGGCCAGTGCAGTCGTAAAAAGGTTTAGATAATTGTACATGTGTCTGTGCGCTTGAATTTGTCTGTTACAATTAATCTTTACTTTTCTGTCCTTGAAATGTTCCAGTACAAATTCACTTTTTCATCTTTTCTGTTCATTGTTGTCATTTTTATATATCAGTCAGCGAATTTAGATTTCAGGGAGGAAAAAAGACAGAAAAATGAGGGGATTAATGTCAAGAAGTTGGTGGATAAAGTGTTTGTAAGGTGTGCCAGTGTGCAGAGATGAGGATATCCTACTGTATACATGGATGTCTCTGTCCTCAAGTTTGCCTTGTTTTTTTCTTCAGCCATGATCATCTTGTAGAAGTGAATGAAAGTGCATTCGACACAGCACCTTGATCTGAGAAAACTGCTGACAAAGATATATTGCTGAGTTGGGTTTTCTTTTCTGGTTTTTCTTTTTAATTGTCTTGTTTAAAGGTTCTTTAAAAGCGTAATGCAGATTCAGACTTACTCTGTGAATCACTTTTTCTCTGTCCAGTCCTTACTGAAGAATGTGTTTCTTGGAGAATTACATCACCACTATTAGTTAGACAACATGACTGTCAGCGTCTCTATTGATAGAAGGAAGGCAAGTGTTGATGCAAACTTTATCACATTTTATGTCTTCTTATTGCGACTTATTTCAGCTTGTTTAAAGGGAATTCGAACATACTAATAGAGGTGTTATAGTAAAACTTTAATTATGTTTATGTAATATATAAATATAAAATTTAACATAAGTATTGTATATACATATATATAAATAATAAATTAATAAAATAATTA
>JAOEHY010043536.1:5938-20459 GCA_025447955.1 Psilopsiagon aurifrons | reverse complement strand
TTGGAGTATTGTGTGCAGTTCTGGTGTCCTCAACATAAAAAGGACATGCAACTGTTGGAACAAGTCCAAAGGAGGGTCATGAGGATGATAAGGGGACTGTAGCACCTCCCATATGAAGATAGTTTGAGAAAATTGGGGCAGTTCAGGCTGGAGAAGAGAAGGCTCTCTTGTGTGGAGACCTCATAGCAGCCTTCCAGTATCTGAAGGGGGCCTATAGGGATGCTGTGTTGCCCAGGGAAGTTGTGAATGTTCCATTGCTGGTGGTGTTTAAGGCCGGGTAGGATATAGCCTGGTGTGGTATGGCTTAGTGTGCGGTGTCCCTTCCCATGTCTGGGGCGTTGGAACTAGATGATCTTACGGTCCTTTCCAACCCTAACTATTCTAATTATTCTCAGGCATCAGATGCCTTTATCAACTTTTTTTAATAGCTTGCAATATTATAATTTTCTCTTAGTATCTTCTTATACAGCCTGTTTTAATACCCCCATGCTATTAGTTGCTTGTTGAGAGGTATTGTATGATTTTGATGCATATATACCATTATATATCTATATATCATATTATCGCTATATATATCATTATATATATCACTATATATATCCTATTTATATATCACTATATATTATATATATTGATATATTATATATTATCGCTATATATATCATTATTATCTATCAATATATATATATCCTAATTATATATCACTATATATCTATATAACATTATTATACTATATATCATTAATCCATCCCACAACTTCAGCGAAATAATGTTTTTAAAATAGAGGGCATAAAGCAAAAGTCATACAATCCCTTCATTTATATCTCTAAAACAGAAAAACAGAGGTCAACTTAAGATACATGCTTTCCAGTTTTCATGCTAAGTATACAGCAGTAATTCTTCATTCGAAATATTTACTAATTTTTAGAAAAAATTCAGCCATCCACCTTCTACACAGCACAGAACAAACAGTTAAATTAAATACTATGAAACTTACCTATTTTTTAGGTGTTATTTCACCCCTGCCAGGAAAGAGCACTGAAAAATTACTGGAGAAATTAAGCATTGCAACAGGCACTGGAAGATGCAGCAGTTTTCACAAGCTGTGGCTGGCTCAGAGATTTTAGCACAGTGCTCCATTTATCCACTCCCCTGAGAAAAAGAAACATCACTGGCCTTCAAGTTGTCTGCTAAATATTTTAAATAGAATACCCAGACAATTTTTGCTGACTGCAAAATAACCAACTAAATGTTTTCTTTCTAGGTACTGACAGAAGACATCACTTTTGAAACACCATCACACACAGCTCCTTAGCGCACAGGGCAGAGAATGCAAAACATCCCTGCTCATAGCTAACCAATTTGCATTCACCCTGCCTACTATTTTCCCAGCAGAAACAAAAACTTCATGAAAATCTGAAAACATACCTAGGTGGCTGGGTACCATGTGTCTGTGCAAATGAATCCTGAATGAAATATTTATTAGTAAGAACATCCCCATAAGCTTCCTGTCTTTTTAAAGCATTAGCTCCTTGATTTACACATGATAGCTATGGGAATTTTTTTTCCTCTGCTTTCATACTCTGAACTCCTATAGCACATCTGTGCACTCAGTGTTTCACATATATTCTGGAGATTTTTTAACAAAACTTTAGTTTTAAGTTCATGAAGACAAAGACAAGATAGTTTGACTGGAAATCTCCATAAATCTTTCAAAGTTTTCTCAAGGTTCTCTCACACTAATTCAGCTTTCTTCTCCCCAATGATTTAAGCTGCCAATTTAGTATCATTTCAAACAACTCGGTCAGGAATAGGCCCAGTCTGAACCTCAAGTGTAAGATAGTCTTTAATCTAAACAAAAGAAGGAATAGGCAGAGCTCTTCTGTCATAAATTAATTTTCTCTTAAAAAAAATCCAATTTGAATCTTGTTCTGGTCAGTAATGCATGACAATCACACATTCCACATGAGGTGGAACTTAGGGATGTGACAAATTTTGAACATACCCTCTCCCATTAAAGCCAGTGGAAAAGCAAACAAACTCAAATAGTTTTCAACAAGAGGGGGAAACAAGCAGTGCATTTATTCACAAGATTTCTCCTCTCTTTCCTAAATCATGTTCTATAAGATGAGTAGGTTTATTAAAATGGCAATCCCAGAGCAAGAAATCTGGTCAGCAGCCCACATTGTAACTAAAAGACTGAAGTGTTTCATTTTAAAAAGAAAAGAAATCTGTTTATCTCAAGCTCAGTTATATAGAAGCTATTAACATTTTAAAAGCAAGAGGTTACTTAAGAAGTTCTATGTTACATGAACTTAGAAAACCCAACTTTCCAAGTTATTTACCGGATCAGCTATTTCAATTTATTTTTTCAAATGATTTTTAATTTTTGTTTGCTATTTATACTGCAAAATTTGTGTTTAATTCATTACTATCTTTGGTTCCCCCTCCAAAGAGCAATATTAACAACAAAAACAGCTGCTACAAAATTAGTGAGGATGCTCTATTAAATTAATATCAGACCAAGAATCATACTCAAAAAATTCGTGACGTTAAATGTATTTTACTCTGACTTTATTCAGCAGGGAAGGAGCCATGTCTGGCATGGAATATATGACGGAAGACAAATGCAAGTAAAACTGCCAATTTCAAACTGGCCATTTAAATTTCATCTTCTTCTCTCTACTGTGCTGACAGAAGACAGTGGCCTGGCCACCTTGGGAAAAGCTGAAATGAAGCTATTACTCTCTGTGGCATTTCATGCAATACTATGTAAGGTTGAAGCATGGAAGAGAAGACTATAGCGGAGGGTCAGATGCCCTGAGGAAAGTAGTCTCAGCCCTACAAATTACCATCAGTATCATCATTTTACTTGGATTCTGCTACAGGAAATATCTTGAGCTCCATATCAGCCCCCTAGTGAGTTTTACACTACCCGAACAGATTGTAAATATCAAATTATTACTTGTTGCACCAACTGGCATTACATTTGATTAGTTCCAGTTTTAATTGCTTTCTCTCACATAGTTTCTCTTTTGGGGCACATCCCACTTGTTATAGGATTATGCCAAAAGTAGCTCCTGTACATCAAGGCTTTCCCCAGGCACATTCTTTTACTTACAAGCTCTCTCTGTACTGTTAAGGTCTGATGACTTTGGTTACCAGAGTTTTCAGCAGCAGCAGTTCCATTTCATCCGCCACATATCTCAGGAGCAACCACAACACATGATAGGTTGATTCTAAAGCAGATCCTGTGAGTTGAAAGTACATAACACAGTCCATGTGTGGACAGGTGAGCCCAGTGCTTTCAGGACTTGCTGTGAGCCATGCAGTGCAGAGGCCACTTCTACACTTAAACAGCGTCCACGAATAAATATATCTGGTTTTGTCCTCCCTGGGCAAAAGGGATAAACTACTTCTATTTTTGCTACAAGTTTCTTACTTAGTGCATATAGGTGTAAAATGTGCAAACTGAAAAAAAAACATTATGACATTGTTCTTACCTTCCCTTCCAACACAGAATCATAGAATCATAGAATAGTTAGTGTTGGAAAGGACCTTAAGATCATCTAGTTCCAATTCCCCTGCCATGGGCAGAGACACATATCATAATAATCAAAGGAGCCTTTCACACTGCCTGTAACTTTAGAGGAATGAAAGAAGGGAAAAAAAAAATTAAAAAAAAAGGAAAAAAAATCTGCATAATAGCTTAGCAAGTGCATCAAAAGACCCAAACCAGCCTAATATAAGATTGGCTATATTCAGCAGAAAAGCCACATTTCAGCTTCCAGCTCAAGGTAATGATACACTTACTATACTTAAGTTTGAGGATTAGATAACTTCTCCTTTCACTTTCAATGACTGAAACATTTTCTCCACAACTTTATAACCTTTACAACCCTTATTAGGCAAAAGAAGTGATATTTTGCTTGTTTTTTGAAGCAAGCTATGATAATTCCCACTTAGAATGAGTCAGTCCCAAGGCTGTGTAAGTGACAGTCTTTTACAATAGTCATGGTACATGACCCAAGATTCAAGACTCATCCACTGCATTAATCATAATTTTTAAGCTGAAAGCCTTGCAGGGTTAAAAATGAAATAATCCTCTGCTCCCTAGTATGAGTATTTACTGCATTCTATAACTGCTAGACAAATCTGTTGTGTTTTCTCCCATGCTCACGTGAGGATACACACATTTCTCTCTAGTGAAATGCTCCAGCTCCACACAGAAAGTGTTAGTAGGGTAATATTGTTTAGAATGAGAAAAACCTATTGTGATGCATCTATTGCTTGTGTGAAGGAAACAATTCAAGAGAGTCAACAACAATTTCTACCACTGAAGGCAAGTTTCTGCTATGCTGAATTCCTTTAACATAAGCCTTTCAAAATGTATGTATATATGCCTGCTACCTATTTCAGATAATCACTATTATTTTAATCTGAAAAGTCGATCATTTTGAATACAAACCAATCCAAACCAATTAACTGGGAGTAAAATGAGGTTTCCTATCCACCTGGAGGAAATGTGCCTGCCCATATACAAAATGCTCACAGGTTGGATGATTTCTGACATCCATGGCATAAACCCTGGAATGCACTCCACCATACACTGTAAAATTCAGCCTCAGATACCGTGTGTCTGAATGATCATGAATATGCATTCAGATTTCTGACAAGTAGTATATGAAGTTTCCAGGAGAGTCTTCCTGTAAAGACTGATTTCACAGAAGATAATTTTAGCATAATTTGGAAGGAGCAAAAGAACCCTAAGAAAATGCCTTTACTGTAATTCCCAAAGGCACTACACTATAAAATCATAGAATATTTAGGGTTCTAAAAGACCTTAAGATCACCTAGTTCCAAAGCCCCTGCCATGGGCAGAGACACCTCACACTAAAACATGTCACCCAAGGCTATGTCCAAACTGGACTTGAACACCACCAGGGATGGAGCATTCACAACTTCCCTGGGAAACCCATTCCAGAGCCTCACCACCCTTACAGTAAAGAACTTCTTCCTTATATCCAATCTAAACTTCCCCTGCTTAAGTTTGAACCTGCTATACCTTGTCCTCTCACTGCAGTTCCTAACGAAGAGTCCCTCCACAGCATCCCTGTAGGCCCCCTTCAGATACTGGAATGCTGTTATGAGGTCTCCACGCAGCCTTCTCTTCTCCAGGCTCAACAGCCCCAACTTTCTCAGCCTATCTTCATAAGTGAGGTGCTCCAGTCCCATGATCAACCTCGTGGCCCTCCTTTGGAGGCCCAACAGTTCCAACAGTTGCATGTCCTTTTTATGTTGAGGACACCAGAACTGCACACAATACTCCTAGTGAGGTCTCATGAGAGCAGAGTAGAGGGGCAGGATCACCTCCTTACTTTTGTCTATTTCAGCTGTGTCTTGCTATTTGTCTGGGACCAAAAAGAGGCAGTAAAGAAACTTAAAGGGCTGAGCTAGAGAAATTACGCAACAAACGAATCATAGCTACTCAACTTCAAGAAAGCAGTGACTCACTGCTCAGCAGCCAAGGAGGGCCTTTTCACCTCCAGAAAAGAGCAACCAAACTGTACATTGCTCATACACACAGACAAGTTATATCCATGCTTGTGTACATGTATACACGTGACCTGGAGAAGGCGCATCCACCTTCTTCAAAGGCATCAGCTATACAACTAGCCTGGACCTACATTAGGAGCATCGTTTATTGAGTCCCAGCTGCTTGTGGGAACTTTTTGAAATGCTATGACTGAGTACCATGACTAAATACACCTGTATTTAATCTTACAATTTATGCAATTCACCTATCGATCATTCTCTAAGATACATGAAAGGCTGTAAGGTTTTCAAGACGCACAACAAGAAGAAGGAAAAAAATAATCATCACACAGAGTGTTTCTCCAACCCAACTTAAATTTTATAATCACAGAATGTTCAATCCCATACAAATAATGAGTTTGTTAACTATAATCCTATGTTGAATGGGAGCAAAATCTGCAGATATGGGTCAACCACCAAAATTAAATTCAAACATGGCACTTAGCAGGCTAGTTTTTCAAACTGATACCTAGAGGACATCACATTTTGGAATGTTTCATTTCTTATGTTAAACGACAAGCAACATAAGAACATATATAACAGTAGATCTAAACAATTATGAAATATTACAGAATACTGGACATTACTGAAAAGACTGCAAAACAATTTAACATTTTGAGGATCACTTGAAGTACTTCCATGTATTTGCTTTTGCATTTGGCATCACTGATGTAACTGAGACAAGGTGAATTGCACTGGTGGAATAGGAAATACTATCCATTAACTGAGAACATTGTTCTCCATCTGTGGCCCAAAAAGCATCTGGATGATTAACATGAAAGATTCTCAGCACACTGTAGTATCATACAGCATACTACAATGGTAACTCAGACTCCATGAATCTAAGGAGTTAAATGCCCACCAGGAGAAAATCACATGAATAAATATAAAATACTGTCTTGGTGACTTCTGCTTTTAAGTGTCCTTTTGTTTTCACTGGTGAAATTCAGAGGAAATATAAGCAACATTCACCTGCTAATTACAAGTACATAGTACATGCAAACTACTCTAATAAAGTTTATTCTATCTCCTCTATGCAAGATTTTGTCCTGCAACTCTAATGCTAATTAAATTAAGCATTTACTTCTAATCACACCAGAATCCACTTGCACATTTTAGTTCCCAAGAGAAAGGGGTGTAGCATCAGAGGAAATAATCTCCAGCTTTTGCAATGATATCTCTTAAGACATGTTGGCTGTCACTAGTAACACCAACAAGAAACTTTTCAGAGGTGAAAACTTGGAATTTCTGCCAGTCTTCCCTGAAATTCTTTCCTTCAGCAGGCACACTAAGATCATTCAGAGATACATTTATCACACCTAATGATCTTCTCCCTGGCATTCAAACTTTCTTTCAACCTAAACTGGTTTTCTTTGAAGAATACAGATGTGTCTAAAAAACAATATACCTGTTCTTCACAAGAGATATATTAATGTGAAATCAAATACTGTTGTTAAGCTGTCACATTTACTAGCATCCTCATTTCATCCTTTCAGGATCTGGCTTGTAAAATAATCTGAATATAATGCAGTGTCTCACACCCCATTCTTGCAGAATACTAACTCCATTAGGAGTGGCATAAGGTATATGTAGGTGCATGTTCTGTGGCTCTTGCAATTTCCAAAGGCTATTGGTGAAAAGAGGAAAAGAGACATTCCCCTGGGAAATGTCTTTGGACATATTCTATAAATTTCTTTTGGCACAGTCAGGGAGCAACCCATTTATTGCTTTTAAAGGACTTTGTTCATTGCAGTCAGAATTCTGCAAGTGAAGGGATACAAACAGACATTAATTGCCTCATCCGCTCAGGGGTAATTCCCTATTTTAAGGTACTACCATAAAGCTTAGAAAGTTTATTGATGGAAACTGTGTTTTTCCGTGGAAACAATAGTAGTTTCTCTGAAATTAACTTAATAAGCTGAATGGGGTAATTTTAGACAGACATTTTACTAGTTGAGGAGTTACCTGCTGAAGCAATATTTCTACATCAGGAATGAAATTTACCTATTAATCTGAATATGACTGTGTAGCCAGAGTCTTTCATCAGTAAGCAGATGGACTTGGAAGATGCTTAAGGGCTACTATGAGAGGGTTTGTTTCCTTTCACTCAAAACAGAGTTTGGGGTTTTGGTTTTGCTATTGCTGTCGGTTGGTTGGGTGGTTTTTGGTTTTGCTTTTGGAAGGGTGGAGGAAGGAAGGAGGGAATTTAGGAGGGTGTCTCGGCTTATATATACATCCATTGCTGTATTTTCATCAACTTTGAAAACAAATGGAAGATTGTACCTGTAGCACAGTCAAACTTGATAATACAATCAATGAATATCAGGTTAGAAGGGACTTCAAGGATCATCTGGTTCAATCTTTCTAAGCAAAAGCATGACCTAGACTAGATGGCCCAGCAGCCATTCCAGCTGAGTTTTAAATATGTCTAATACTGGGGAGTCCACCACTTGCCTGGGGAGATTATTCCAATGGCTTATTGTTCTCATTGTGAAAAGTTTCCCTCTTGTTGTCCAATGGAATATCCCCAGGTTTAACTTGCACCCACTACCCCTCATCGTTTCCATGTGACTTCTTGTGACAAAAGAGCCTCCATCTTCTTTATAGCCACCCTTTAAATAGGGGAATGTGGTGAAAAGCTCCCCCATGAGCCTTCTTTTCCCTAGGCAGAAAAAAATCAGTCTTCTCAGCCTTTCCTCACATGGCAGGGGTGTGTATACATATATACATACATATAAAGGAGTGATGGTATATTGAATATGTGGGATCTGAGCATGACGTGAATGGTATGGAATAAGGGCTGGATACTGTCCTGGGTTCAGCAGTAGCAGTCATTTTTTCTCCTTCTTAGTAGCTGGTGTAATGTTGTGGTTTTGACTTTTGGCCTGAGAACAGCACTGACAGTACCGATGTTTTTAGCTGCTGCTCAGTAATGTTTAGTCTGACCAAGGACTTTCTGAGTCTCATGCTTTGCCAGGGAGTAGGGGAAGCTGGGAGAAAGTAGAGACAGGACACCTGACCCAAACTAACCAAAGAGATATTCCATACTACAGCACATCATGGCCAGGATGTAAGAAAAGAGGGCAGGAACTCAGAAGAGTTAGTTCACGGCTCGGTCGGTGGGTGGCGAGCAGTTGTATTCTCTTCCCTTGTTATTTCCTTTCTCATTATTATTATTATTATTGGTGGTTGCAATTCTCCTTCCTCATCCCTCTGGGAGAAGGGGTGTGGTGTGAGAAGAAAGGGAGGAGAGACTCCAAAAACTCTGTGTTTTTTCCTGAGTTACAGCTGGGCTAAACCATGACAGCAGGCTACCCAGTTCTCTGATCATCTTTGTGGCACTTCTCTGGATCCTCTCCAGCCTGTCCACATCATTTTGCAGAGCAGGGACCAAAACTGAACACATTATTTCAGGTGTGGCCTGACAAGCAGTTAGCAGAGTAAAAGAATTACTTCTTTGTCTCTGCTGGTGATGCCCTTGCTGTCCAGCATCTTTTTGGTCATCTTTGAGACAGCAGCACGTTGTTACTCATCTTGAGCTTGTTGACCACAAGACCCATGGGTCCTGTTCTGCAGAGCTGCTCCTTAGCCAGGTATGTCCCAGCCTATCCTGCATTCCTGAGTTGTTTTTTCCCAGGTGTAAGGTCTTAAGTTTGCATTGGTTGAAGTTCATAATGCTATTGCTAATGCACTCTTTCAGCTTATCTGGTTCTTCTGTCAGGGTGGCTCTCCCTTGTCAAGTGCCCACTTCCCCATTCAGTTTTTTTATAATCTACAAACCTGTTCATGATACCGTCAGTTAATCCCATCTTCCAGATCACTCATTAAAATATTAAACAGCATTAGGTCCAATACCAACCCTTTTTTTTTTTTTTTTGAGTAGAATATTTAAGGATCTGAGGATTGGTGCAAACCTCAAACAGCCTCATAAACAAAATAACACGCTCCTCTCTCATGGTTCTGAACAGCTACTAAAGCTTAGCAGCTTTGCACAGGTTGTCATAACAAAATCAGAACTGAGGTCATTGCACCAGCTCAAAACTGGATTAAAAAGGGAAACAACAAGCCTAAGGATTTCTCTGTAACGCCCTGCTCTCCAGAAAACATACTTTCATTATGTTAACTGATTTGACTGTGCAATAACAAATTACTGTAAGTTCTCATTATAGAAATAAGAGTTAAGCACCATTCCCAATAATTAGAAAGCAACTGATCAGGACAAGGAAAAAAAAAATATATATATATATATATTCGGTATTAAATAAACCAGTCATCTTCATTTCTGGTTCTATCAAACTACTGACCAGTGAATCTTGTGCAGGTTTTCCTGATTACCTGTACTGCAAACCATGATTTCTGAAGCAATTACTGCCAGTAAGTAGTAAGTCAAATGTATTCACAATTCAGGCTCCCTCTTTAGCCAAAAGAGTAGTACCATAGCCTAATAATCGTCACTTAAATTGCTTAAAAATGGTCCAGTTGTGCTAGGCAAGCTCCATAACAAATATTCTGACTGTCAAGATAAAGAAAATCCTGGCAGGCAATATCAGCATTTTAAAGAAATCAAATAAAGCACCTTCCTCCTACACCACTTTGAAAGAAGGAACTACTTTAAGATCCCCCAAACAGATCTGCTGTTCAAGATTATTGTGTAAAGCACAATGCTTTTGCAACCTGATTCCGAAGATCAGCACTTACTTTAGCAATGGGCTGTAAGTATTCAGGATTCATAATCAGGTGTGCATAAATGCATGACATTTTTCATAAGCAGATTGACTTCTGCTTTCTAAGCTATCACTGTTCAACTGATGAAACATACCAACAAAATCAGCATGCATCAGAAGGTCTTACACTCCAACTAAATTCTCCTTGCCAGATTCTCCTTCATTCGCCACTGAACATGTTATAATGATAAACCAGTGAATAGTTAATAGACCTACATAAATGACAACAGCAAGAGAAAACCTTGTACTTTCACCCTTTACTAAACTCATTACATCTCTCTGAAGTTGATTAAAATAGCACAGAAAGCACCTTTGATCCTCTTTCAGTGGCAGAAATGACCTCTAAATTTTATTGTGTTTATAATAATCTTCTATGCAGATGGGTGAGAATCTCAGCTGAATTAGTCTGACCTACTGCAAATAAGAAAAAACGATTTGTATTTAATGTTTTTTCCTGGAAACTAAGGGCAAAGTGAAACCATAGAGTAGGATTCCTAGAAAATGCTTAAACACTTTCTCTTACTCTGCAACAGGAATACACAAAACAGACCAGAGAAGAAGAAAGTAGGGGTTTAAATCTAACCTACACATAATAGTAAACAAGATACAAATTGGCAACTTCAGAGCTAGAGCCTTCCTAAAGCTTCCAAACCCTGGAAAGGGAAGAAACACTTTCTTGCATGAACTCTGCTATGTAGACACCCAAGATCAGAGGAACAAGAATCAAGCCAATGAAAATACCACTGTAGTTTCCTTGCAATCATGTCAACCAACAGGAACTTCAGTTGCAAGGAAAAATAGAAGCAATTTGCTTCCTTAGTTGTTCTTTTTTTCTTATGCAAAATTCCAAATTAAAGACCTGTGTTATCTGCTATTAATAGAGAGTAAAGCTTTTTCCTGATAATATAACAGGAATGGTGCACAGCTGCAGCCATACAGAGTGAATAAGCGCACTTAAAACCTCTAGAACAACAATTTTGGAGGTGGAATGGGCTGGACCCCAAGCACTTTACTTCTGATGCTTTTAGTCCCTTGACACAGTTCCACTATACCAGTGCAAACTACAGTGCAAAAATAATTTGTGCTTGTTTCTTTAAAATACCATTTGCTACACCCATATGTTCACATACAGGCTACAATCCAAAGACACAGGAGAAGCTAAAGGAACTTATTTGGAGAAGGAATTTTCTTCTCCTTCTCCTGCTCCCACACCCTTCCCTGAAGAGCCTTCTTTTGTGTAAGGTCTTACGCTTAGAATGGGCTTTTGTCTCTTAAACCACAGTACACATATTCCAGCCCCCCCCCCCCGTTGTATTGTTCCCATCTCTTTGCCTATTATCACATACCCCTCGGGGGAAAGCCCCTGTCTGAATGCAGACAATATCTGCTTCCCTTGCTACAAAGCTGTCACCACCATCACAATGTACAATCTTAATGAGGCCAAGGTCTTCCCTGTAAGTTGAAAGGCATTACATGCTTTATAAAAGAAAAAAATTATGCAGCCTTATCTAATGATTATAGATGCAAATGAGTAAGAACTTTATTGACACTCAAACTGCCCTCTATAAATTATCCAGAATCCTTTAGCACTAAACACTTTGGGGACAGCCATGCAGGAGCTGAGATTTTTCACAGCCATTATTTCAAACCCTGCATTTACAGCCCATGAGTCAATAAATATTTAGATGAGAATTTACTTCTCTATAAATAGGTTTGCAAATTCCTACCACAGCCACCCAATTACACATAACTAAGATTTTATGCAACTCGCTGTGACCACCTTTGCTAGGAGATTAATTTACTATTAAAAAAGAATTATAAAATTCTGTAAACTTCAAGACATTTTGCACAAAAATACAAAATATACATATGATGAATAGATGATTATAGAAACACCTCATGCCATTTAAAAAAAAAAAAATCAAGAGGAACTAATGTACTATTTTTATCAAAACATTAAGCTAAAAATATGCCTGTCTCTGGAGCAGACGGAATCACAGAATAAAACCATAGAACTGTTTAGGTTGGAAAAGACCTTTAAGGTCATCAAGTCCAACCATTGGCTTAAGACTGCCAATGCCACCACTAAGCCAAGACCTTTAGTGCCACATCAATACATCTTTAAAATTATTCAGGGATGGTGACTCAATCACTTCCCCAGGCAGCCTGTGCCAATTCTTGAAAACCCCTTCTATGAAGAAATTTCTCCTAGCATTCAAATTAAACCTTCCTTGGTGCAACTTGAGGCTCTTTCCTGTTGTTGAGTCACTTGTAACTTGTGAGAAGAGACTGACACCCACCTCATCACAAACCACTATGGTAGCCGCAGAGTGGAGTAAGGTCTCCCCTTAGCCTCCTTTTTTCTAAGCTAAACAACCCTGGGTTCTTCAGCAGCTCCTCATAAGACTTGTGCTCCAGACCCTTTACCAACTTTTGTCCTCTTCTTTGGACAAGCTCCAGCACTGTTGTGTAGTGAGGAGCCAAAACTGAACACAGACTTCTTCTTGAAATTTTGTTGCTTCCTGCCTGAAAAAATCAGTAATGGATAATAGCCTGAGTGCCATACCAGGGTAGGAAACTTTCTCTTCATATCTTTGACCCAGGTCCCAGGGATGCAGCAGATTTCTTGAAGAAGTGTGCCTGGTCTGCATATTGGGCCTTTGGTTCTGCACTATAAACTAAGGGGAAAGAAAGATTTTGGTACTACATTGCAACTATAACTTAAGGGATTGGTGGATGAACTAAATACAGTTTTGTCTTACAATGTACTCATAATTTTCTCAGCAGCAGGTACTTTAACTGTGCTCTGAAAAGCCTGAACTGCTGTTCAACCTGCAGGTTACATTTCTCTGTTATTTACAGAATTCACAAACATTCTCAAAGTGAGAACAAAGAAACTGAACACACAGGTCTTTGCATGTCCACCAGTATCAACAGATGCAAGAGAAAGTTCCACGGGTTTGGATGTTTCATTCTCTGCAGAAAGTTGTAGTGGCTCAGGTGAAGTTTAATTAACAGGTATAATTGCAAGTCTAGTGCTACAAAAGATAACATTTTCAAATGCAACATCATTTTCACTGCAGGATGTAAAAAACAACAGAAAATCAAACCCTGTACACAGAGGGAGGTAAAAAAAGCCCTGGTAGAATTACACTTCTTGATGGGATTAAAACTTTCTCATATTTCCTTCTTATTTCCTCATATTTATAGACTATGAAGGGTACTACACTTTCACAGAACAATTTCCTAACTTTAGGATTCTTTCTCTTTAAAACATAGGGTTGCTAGCACTAACAGATGCCACAAGGGAAAATGAGATTGTTAACATGAATCACATGATGAGATGCTGACGAGTTAGACAGCATTAGGGCAGGGGCCAAAAGATGATCACGTACATACAAGAAAAATAATCAGAACATGTGAAACTTTCTACCCACTGCTGTGGAAAAGCAGCATGTACTGTGATTCTTTCTCCCACTGAAGCAGAAGGGATGGTAGAAACCAGGAGCAGGATATCAAAAGTAACTTATCAAAGCAGAGAAAAGCAGACATTTTTTGTGAACAAGAAAGGAACAAGATGAACAAAAATGTATTTAAACCAAAAAAGAATCTGGTCTTTCATCACATTCTTGTATTGGGCCTCACAGGGATGGAAATAATCTTCATAGCTGTTGTGTTTTAGAGTTGTGACTAAACAGGGCTGATGACACAGCAATGTTTTGACTAGTACTGAGCAATGTTTGCACAGCATCAAGGCTTTTTCTTTTTCTCATCCTCTAGTCAGCAAGCAACTGAAATGAACTGGCAAAAGAAATATTCCATACCACATAAAATTGCTTAGCAATAAAAAATAACCCTACTAGAAGGAAGTGCAGAAGTAGGACCAGGAGACCTACTTGGATGGATAAGGAGCTGCTGATGAAATTTCAAAGGAAAAAAAGGCTTATAAAAGGTGGAAGCAAGGACAGGCAGCCTGAGAAGAATACAGGGATGTTGTCCAGGAAGCTAGGGGCCAGGTTAGGAAGGCTAAGGCCCACTTAGAATTAAATTTGGCTAGAGATGTTAAGGAAAACAGGAAGGGATTCTATAGGTACATTGCAAATAAAAGACAGGCTAGGAACAACGTGAGCCCTCTCCAGAAGCTATCGGGAGAACTGGCTACCCTGGATTTGGAGAAGGCTGAGGTTCTTAATGACTTCTTT
>JAOEHY010043535.1:0-13192 GCA_025447955.1 Psilopsiagon aurifrons | reverse complement strand
CTTCCCTTCCCTTCCCTTCCCTTCCCTTCCCTTCCCTTCCCTTCCCTTCCCTTCCCTTCCCTTCTTTGCCTTCCTTTGCCTTTTGCCTTGCTTTGACCCTTGCCTTTCCTTTTCCTTTCCCCTTTCCTTACTTTTTCCCCCAAACGAAGTGAAACCATGTAATGCTGATAGAAATAAGGCATAAATAGAACTTTGTTTTCACTGGAGTGCTGTCATGGAGCGGTATCACGGAGTCTACCTTTAAGCATACTCATAAGGACTATGACTATGAGTAAGTGAGAAAGCATACATGTATAATGTAATAATGAAATTTCCTCAGCATTACCCTTTACTTCAACTGTGAAACTTAGGAGTTTTTTGTTTTGTCTATTATAGTACAAAATGAAGGAGGTCAAAGGAGCTGATTCTTTCCCACTACTCCAGTCTTATGAGACCCCCCTGGAGCCCTGCATCCAGCTCTGGGATCCCCAGCACAAGAAAGACATAGACCCTCAAGAGTGAGTCCATAGGAGGGTCATGAAAATAACCAGAGGGCTGAAACAACTCTCCTGTGAAAAAAGGCTGGGGTTATTCAGCCTTGAGAAGACTTGGGGAGACCTTTCTGTGGCCTTTCAGTACTTAAAGGGAGTGTATAATAAAGATGGAGACTTTATTTTTTTTTTTTTCCAAGGTCCTGCAGTGACAAGACAGTGATAGTTTTAAACTGTAAGATTTTAGATTTAGATTGGACATGAGGAAGAAGTTATTTGTTTTTGAATGATGAGGGTGGTGAGACACTGGAAAATGTTTACCTGAAAACTTGTGGATATCCCACTCACTGGAAGCAAGCATTCAAGTCTGGGTTGCAGGCTGCTCACAACCTGCCCTGCACAACCTGCCCTTGTGAAAGGCTTTCTTGCATGAGGCAGGGGCATTGGAACTAGGTGATCTTTGAGAAGACCTTTCCAACACAAACTGCTGTATAATTCTATGCTATGAAGATGTTCCTTTAGGTGTGTTCCCAACACTCATTGCAGGTGTTGACAGCACTGCTATCTGCCTGTCTGACCTGCCTCCTAGGGAGGTTTGCTGCTTGCTAAGGACATGGATCCAGTTCATTGTGGAGAGACTGTTAAGGTTTGTCTGTGTTTCAGATTATCCCCCTCTGTTTCATCAACAGTATAGCCAGGTGTGACCTGGCGGGTATCACTCATTTCTACATGACTCTAGGGGAAAGAGCATAGGGTCTCAGATGTCATTTTCCTTGTTCTTGCTGACAAGAATGAAGAGATTGAGGAGTACTGGATGGATCCTTTGGATGAACAGCTAGTTGCACTGCTTGTGTCAGCAACAATTATCCTGATTTAGTGACCTTAGGCACCCTGAGGATCAGGAGTGCTAGGAAGAGACAGAACCCATCTGACCGTGCAAAAGCACCTGTTCCAACAGTCTGGCTACCCTGGAGAAGAGAGATCTAAACTATGAATGGCAGAGGAGGGAGATGATGGATAAAATCAAGTGAGGAAGTGATGGACTGGACTGAGAAACAAAGGCTTCAGGGCAGTGTGAAAAAAGGAGATAATGGAAACAACAAACCAGGGCTGAACAGAAAGCACTTAAGCATCTGAAGTGCAAACACAAAAAAAAGAGAAGTGCCTATGCATTAATGTACACAACATGGAAAACAAACAAAATAAATTGAGTTCTTTATGTACTTGAAAGACTACAGATTCATCATGACTATAAAGACAGGGTGGAATAGCTCACAGGGCTGGTACAGTGCCATAGATAGACAGAAGTCCTTTAGAAGAGAATAGGTCAATGAGGAAAGGCAATTAACATTTATGTGAGCAAGCTGCAGGGGTTCATGGAACTCTGCCTGGGGACAGATGAAGAGGTAGGTCAGAATTTATAGATTAGGATTAGATGACACTAATTCATGCCATTGTGGCAGATACCTGTTACTTACTGCCTAATATAGAGAAAATGGATGAAACTTTCTTCAGACAACTGGAAGAAGCCTCAGGTTCACAGGCCTTGGTACTAATTGCTGACTTTAATCACCTTGGTATCTGCTGATGGGACAACATAGCTGGGCATAATCAATCCAGGAATTTTCTGACATTTTATAATAATAAATGGCCAGCACAGGTTATCAAGGAGCTGACAAGATCTCTACTCTGTAAACTTGACAGCTCTACTGGCCCTCATACTTACAAAAAAGGAAGAACTGATGGTGGAAGTTAAAGATGCAGTAGCCTTGGTCACAACAACCATGAGACTGTGATGCTCCAGATCCTCAGAGAAGGCAACAAGTCAAATGGGATCACAGCCCTGGTCTTCAGGAAAGCAGACTCTTTCATGCGCAAGGACCTGACTGGAAGAGTGACATGGGAGATGGTCCTGAAGATAAGAGGAATCCAGGTGGGCAGATTGATTTTCCAGGATCATCTCCTCCAGGCTCAAGAAATGTCTATTCCAAAAAGCATGAAATCAAGCAAAAATAGCAGAGGGTCTGCATGGATCAGCAAGAAGCTCCTAATTGAGTTCAGGAATAAAAAGGAAGTGTATAAGAAGTGGAAGCAAGGTTTGATGACCCAGGATGAATATAAAAACTGTCTAAGCATGCAAAGATGTGGTTAGGAAAACTAAACCACTTGGATTTGAAACTGATAAAGGTTATGGAAGACAAAAATGAAGGGTTTCCACAGATACATGATCTCTATTGGGATTCACCTGAGAGACCTAAGAGAACTGGCTACAGTCATTATGAGGCCACATTTATTTATGTTTGAAAGGTAGTGGTGACTGGGAAAAGTTCCTAAAGACTGGAAGAGAACAAGTGTCACTCCTATTGTCAATAAATTCAAGAAGGAATACCTGGAGAACTGATTAGCCTCATTTCAATCCCTGAGAAGGTAAAAGAGTAGATAATCCTAGAAGCATTTCCAATCACAGAAAAAAATGAGGAGATTGTTGGAAATAGCATGGATTTATGAAGGGAAAATAACTGATCAAACTAATAGAGATATGATTTGGTGAGTGAAAGGGAATGCTTAATGTTGGTTGTCTAGAATTTAGCAAGAGTTTTGATGCTATATTTGTAATGTTCTTACAGACAACTGATAAGTACAGGCTGTTCAGGTCAAAGAAGTGGGCTGAAAACAGACTGAACTGCCTGCCTGAAGGAGTTTTGGTCAGTGGCACAAAATCAGACTGCATCTATTCACTTGTGGTATAGCCCATGGGTTGATACTGGTTTCAGTGATGTCCAACACTTTTGTTAATGACCTGGATGATGAAACAAAGTGCACATTCAGCAAATTTGCACCCAAAAAAATTTGGAGCACTGATCAACACATTACAGGTTTTTGTTGTAATTTTGAGGAACCCAGACTGGCTGGTAAAATGGACTGACAGGAATGTCATGCCATGCAACAAAGGGAAGTGGATCTAGCGTGTTAGCAGAAGACTTCATAGCTCATTGAAGTAACATACAACTGTTTCTTTTAGACCTAGCGTTATACATTTTCTTTCATTTTTTTACTTCTAGGGTCCGAGGTGGTTGGCTTTGATGGGAAAAGTTGTCTAATTTACACATTTAATCAAAAACTCATGAGTGAACATGTGATTTCTCTGAAGTTTAAGACAATGCAAAGTGATGGAATTCTCCTCCACAGAGAAGGACAAAATGGAGACCACATTACCCTGGAATTAATTAGAGGGAAGCTGTCCATACTCATTAATTTAGGTAACAGCTACAGTCTCATAAAATCAAATAAAGTTGTTAGGCATTACTTGACTAAAACTTCTTTCAATTTATTAAGTCGATTTTAATGTATAGAGTATGATAAACTAGAAATATCTATTAGAATAATTATTTTTATATGGAATTAATAGTTTGTTATTTTTTTTTTCTTTCAAGGTGATACTAAAACTCATCCTTCTAATGCCCAAATTAATATTAAGCTGGGCAGCCTTTTGGATGATCAACAGTGGCATTCTGTTCTCATTGAACAATTTAACAATCAAGTAAACTTTACAGTGGATAAACACACTCATCATTTTCATACAAAAGGAGAATTCAATTATTTGGACCTTGATTATGAGGTGTGAAAATTACTTTTCCTTTATTATCGTTATTAAATTTATTATGTAAATGCAGTGAAAAAAAACCAAAGAATATAGAATATAACTAAGTTTGTAGTGTTTACAACTTTAGGGATTTTCTGTCTCATAAAGGACTGAATCAAAGACAATGAAATGTTCTTAATTTACTAATGCGCCACTAGACTTGTATTTGAAAATTTTCAAAAGACCATCTTTTTCATCTCAGAATTCATTTTAATAGCTTTATTTCAGTAGCTCTGCACATGTGGAAAGTGTATACCGAAAAATATATAGAAATTGTATTCTCGATATATTCTGTAGAAATATATGTAGTAAAATACAGAAAATGTAAGAAATGAACCCCAACTCAATGTAATCAACTTATGGCTTGATGGAAATGACAATAAATCAGCATAAAACCATATAAAAATGTTTATATTAAAATCTGAGTTCCTGTTAAATCTGTCTCATGTACTGTGAAAAAATCTTGTTTACATGAATGGTAGATTCATGAAAAGGAGTAGATGTAATTTGCTGCGAGAGTCCCATCGATGGTTGAAAATACCATCATTTCACAGCTGTAATGGGATGACTAGCTGCTTTATGTTTGCCCCTGTCCTGTTTGTTGGATGAGAAAATGAGTGATAGTGCAGAATATCTGGAGCCTGCAGATCTAAATTACTTTATTCTACTCATTTGAGTTTTTAAGCAATTTAGAGTAAGATTGCATGCTGTTCTGTGTCCGCGTTATCCCATTTCAAAAATATCATTCACAAGGTTAAAGTCATGATTTTGCTTTAAATTTCAGAATCTAAACCACAGTGCTAAGGCTTGGACGATCATCTCAATTAAAAAGAATAATAAAAAAAAAAGGTTGTGGGGGAAACAAATGTTAATTTTAACTGATTATCAAATAAACACATTTTTACGAACACCTCCCCCAATATTGCGAATTAATTTTTCTTCTCTTCCACATGCTGTAGTTCTAAGTATGTACTATAAATACAGCGTAGAAAGGAAAGCAGAAGCTGGAAAAAAGCCAAAAAATATCCAAAAAGTATGAACCAATGTATTTAGGATTGCATTTTTTACTATAAAAAAATCTTAATAACTGAATTAAATATTTTTTAATAAAATTATTTTAAATATTGAGTGAAATTTCAAAATTAAAAGAGAACTAATTTAAAAATAACTTTTCTACAATGTCAACAAGAATAACTTTGAAATGAATGAGTTCAAAACTTCACTTAAATTAGGATCCTGTTTCTGAGAGTGCCCAAGAGTGGAAACATCGACCAGAGTGTAACTCAGGTTATCCTTGTTTCAATGCTTTTCTAAAATAATCTACTGTTTTCTAACAGTTCTGCCTCAGGGACTTATTAAGACAGAGTGATATTTTTGAATTTAATAGCTCTTAATGTATTTTTATTTTTATTAAGTCTTCCAATTTCTTTCTGAACTGAAGGAAACATACATCATCACATCAAGCAACCACATAGCCTAAGCACTTTGAAAGGGAAAAAGTTCTCTCCTTTAATTTGTTTTCAGTCTGCCCTAGAATAACTTAATTTGATGCATTCTTGTGCTCCAGTATTGTAGTTCAAATATGCACACAGTGGAAAAGTCAGGTTCAAATTTCCTAAAGGAGTTGTTAACGAATTCTCTTCTCCCTCTTCACACTGTCCAGCATGGTCTGTACACACTGGCTTTGTTCTCCTTGGTTTTGCAGCTATAATGGACCCTGGGAACTAATAAGAGTACCGTAAGACTCTTAAAAGTAAGCAACTGTTAAAAGGTATCCTCAGAACAAAAACCCAAAAAAATACAAAAAAAAACCCCCAAAAACCCACGCCTCCCCCAAAACCCCAAAACCTACATTTTAGAATATCTTAATGCATACATATGACTCAATATAACTTAATTTTTGTTAGCCAGTTCTTCTAATACATAGATGTGATACAGGGAAAGAGCCAAGGAAAAGCAGACTTCTGGTCAATCTTTGACTTCTTATCTTATGTTATTAGCAACTTCATTCTTAGCAAATTACTTAATAGTATCATTGATTTCTCTTCTCTTTCTAAGCTCAGCTTTGGAGGGATGCCAGTGCCTGGAAAATCAGGGACATTGTCGCACCGGACCTTTCATGGGTGTTTTGAAAATATTTATTATAATGGAGTGAACATTATTGACCTGGCCAGGAGGCATGAGCCTCAGATCTACTTTGTGGTAAGAGATTCATAGTCAAGAAAGAATAAATAAGTAAAATAAGAATAAAAAAACAACAGTCACTTTCATACACAGTATGACAGTGCAGGATGTATTTTATTCTTCAGTTCTTTATCAGTTATTAAGATGTATGTGTTATCTTGCTGTTTTGTAGTACCTTACTGTTGTGCATGTGCAAAAGCCAGTGAGTAAAATAAGACAAATTTGATGTCATTGAATGTCTGTCTTTGAGTTCTATACCTGACTAGTAAGAACACAAGCAGTATATTTTAAAAGCCTTCTGTTGTTCGGGACACTGAATCACTCTGTTTTCTCCAGATCATTATAATTTTGATAGGTAAATTCTGCTTGTCAATTCGTATTGCCCTTTGCCTGAGGAGCTATACTTTGGGGTTTAATGCATTTATTGTGACATGGCCAACAGCTGTATTAGGCAAATTACCACCTTTCCAAGAAGCAATTCCAATAGCAAATAGACTTTCTTCTCTGTTACAGAGGATTATCTATATATTTTCCTAAATTTCTGTTGTTTGTTTTTATTTTGTTGATTATTTTTTTTCCAGTAGTACCAGAGCCAGCTCTAATTGCAATATTTATTTATTTAATATCAGGATATACAAACTTATAATGGAAACAAACAGTTCAAAATAATTAACCAAATATGAAATACTTTCAAGCTCCAAATCTTTTGATTTGGATTTCAGTTCTGAATATGAACAACCAAACTTGGATCTCTGTTCCAGAAAAAAATGGAGGACAGGCATCTTTTCTTATGGGAAGATCATATGAAATATTCCAGAATTAATTAAACTGACACCTCCATGTAGTATCCCATACATGATGCTGATGGGTGTTGGGGAGAAGGTAGTTACAGGAGGATCTGTGGAAACTACTTAAAGAGTAACTATGAAATTATTGTCATAGGGAATATCTTCATCTTCATCTCAAACAATTTAAACTGTTGTGGCACTTTCAGAACCCTTTAGGAAATATTCTATAACTTACCTATGTTATTATAGAATCCTAGCTAAGTAGCCGCTTTGCTGGTCTGATACAGTATCAGGCAGCTGTCCGAATAACACGAAACGGGAATCTGCAGATGGTAAACTTTTGGTATTTAGCAAGGTTTATTAATCTGATGACCTTTTCACTGGGTCAGTTCAGCTGATGACTCATTTCTCTACAGCTGAGTTCATAATACAGAGATTTTATCTATTTATACTTTTTCTGTGAAGAAAAAAAATTTCCAGATTGTATTTAATGTCTTGCCATGCCAAGGGCTAGAAAGTATTTTTTTTTTTTTTTTACTATAAGGTAAAAATTTTATGTATGTTCAAAATTAAAAGTTCTCTGTGTCAAACAGAAGTTAAAAGTCGTTTTAATTCTAAAGACGATTTTTTAGTAATCTTTGTTACAGAACAAATTAGTTAAGAGTCCAAAGGGTGCCAGCAAGTCACATTGTGCACCATCAAGTTTCAAAATGTATTGACTAGCTCTTACACCAGATGCAAAAAATGCATTATTCCCTCTCCAGTCTTACCTGTTACTCAATAAAACCATAAATGCAGGCTAAGCTCATAGTTTGTCAATGAAGTCATCCATGAGCTAATTTAGGTATCCAAGAACCAGTGATATCAGAAGCAGTCAAGCACAAAATAAAGACTAGGTACCTAAATGCAACTCATGATCTGGTCCATATGGGCGCTATTGAAAACATGTTTCATTTTGATTTATGAAATATGTGGTTTACATTTGTAAGTAGCAAGAGTTTATATGTGGAATTTCTTCCATTTGTGGAAACTAATACTGGGGACAGTGCACATTTCCAATTGCATTGGTTTAGAAAGTCTGCTCCCTTGTTTGGCAAAATGTTGTTGTTTTTTTTTTTTCTCATATTTAACACTCCCTTAAGCAGTCAGTAGCCAAGTTCAACTTTTTTATCTGCATACTAGCATTTAGTTCCATACAAATATTTGCACCGAACTTTGCATTGGGTTGCATTTTTTGTGATGTTCAGAAATTTGTCAAGTCCCTAAGGCCTCCAGAGGCTGAACCAAAATAGAAAGAAAGTAGATCTGTCTAACTCTTGATTAAATCACCCGTATAAATTAGGATTTTTACATCATTTTCTTGGTCCTTGCCACTCTCTGCTCAGGCAGATATGTCCGTTCTGGTCAAGCAGCTAGGTATACATTTCTCAAACTGATAATGTTCTTGCATACTTATACGTGATTTTTAGATTAATACATTCTAGTACAAATATTACTTTCTATGCACAATGTTTTGAATTTCTGTAGTTTGCATACCAGTGTTCTCATGACTTTTCCTCCCTCAATGTTCCTAATGACATATATCTTTTGTTTATTTCTAGGGCAACATATCCTTCTCATGTTCAGAGCCACAAGTGGTTCCTGTCACTTTTCTGAGCCCCAGTAGTTATCTGGCGCTGCCAGCCACATCAGGGCAAGAAGAAGCATTCATCAGTTTCCAGTTTCGCACCTGGAACAAGGAGGGACTTCTGTTATCTAGTAAAGTACACCAGGATTCAAGTGGTTTCCTTTTATATCTGATTGATGGGAAAGTTAAAATCAGTCTTCATAAAGCAGGAAAAGCACTGAGTGACATCATTGCAGGTAACAGAAATTATCACAAAAAAAAAAAAAAATTAAATCCAAGATTCCTATACATAAAAAAGGTTATTATAACTATTATAAAGTCATTCAAATTAGTACCTACATTCTTGACGAGTTTTATAAGTAGTATATGTGTACATCCGCTTTATATGTGTGAATTTTAATACCAAATTTTCATAAATATTTTCTTGTGGAGAATAAGGCATGGACCCTGTTTCTAGTTAGAAAATGAAATCGTCTATTTCCCAAAGGTCCAGGGTTGATATAGGCTATACGAAGTACCCGTGTGTATGAGCAGCTAATACAATTGGTTAGCCATCACCGTCCATGTGGGTATTTTCTCTTCTTTATTGTTGATATCTTGTTCACTGGTTGCCTTGATTGGATGCCTGCTTTTTGTTGTCCTCCCCTCTTTGGGTACTGGTTCCTCACTTCTTTCTTCCTTCTTATCTTGCCAAACTTTCCCTTCAATACTCCCCTATGGTCTCAAAACTTTCCCAGCAACATTCCTCTGCTATCTCAAAGCTCTCCCAGCAGTTAGTCTAGCTCAGAAATCCTTCATATCAAGGTCTTTTACACCCACACTTTCTTTTCTCACAAACCTGTACCTATGCTCTTTTTTTTTCTCAGCATGACTGAGTAGAAATTACTTCCAATACTATAGACTGCTCATGAGAGTTGTTTGTATATATTTACATACATATTTATGCACTTGATGTAGGAATAAGACTGCTTGCTCCCTCTTTCAAGAAATGTGAGACCAGGACAGAGCTGACATCATCTCTATATTTCACAATCTTTTAAATAATGGTAAAAAGCAGTATTATCAGCATGTGATAATACCAATACCTTCACCTAGCAGTACTTCATCAGTAGTATACTGCACTCTGACATTCCATGCACCACAGCCTCCTCAGAGTTTCTCATCCTTTGTGTAAACAATTGAATTTTGCCCCTTACTTGTAGAGGATAAAATTGCCATTACAAAGAATATATGAAGATGAGGAAATTAAGCTGGGATCGGCGTGGTAACATATGGTAACCATGTAACAGAGACCTAATGGCTGGAAGAATATGTCCTAAAAGCAATGGATAATTTGGCTGCAAAAAATACAGCAATGACACTGAAAGCATCAGTTGATCATAGGTTTATTTTGAATGGTACACAGTCATGTATTTCATAATCAGTGATAGGAATCAAACAAAAGGCATATTTCAGGGGAGTTCTTAAGCCAGAATATAAAGTTTTTAATGATGGTATTTATTGCCAGTTTTTGCCTTGTGCAAGAGCAAACACAATAAGTAAGCTAAGAAGTTGTTGGCATAAAAATAAATTATAAATTAATAAAATAATTCATAAAAAAAAATGAAACATCATAATAATTAAAGCTTCCAAATCTATTTCAGACCTCGCAGAATTAAAAAAGTTATGTAAAAGAGGGGGAAATTTCCTCAAAATATATGTACTTGGTATTCAAAAAAATAAGACTCACCTGATTTATTCACAAATCATATGCTTGGCAGTGTAAGGCAGACAAAAAGAGCAAAGGAGAGCCAAGCAGAGCAAAGAAACAACCATAGGATTTGAAGATTAGGCCCCTTGATCTTAGTTCTGTGCTTCTATTTCTCTTAGATTGATTCCTTACTTCAATTCCTGATACAAAATGAAAATTCCTTTGAGGGGGGAGAAAAAGGAAAAATGAAAAAGTTGAACCTAACTCTGAAACTCATTGTGCTTCTACAGGTGTGTAGTGATTAAAAATAGAATTTTAATCAGTTGATTATTTTAATTCAGGAAAGGGCTCTAAGCCAGTAATGACCACAGATAATGCTGAAATTTGCATAAATACTTTGATCCTGTTTCTGTGGATAATAGGATCAGCCCTGGTATTTGTAATCTAAAATAACTGATACACAGAGTACCATTTTGATGGCAAGAGGTTTCCCTAGGCTCACCATTTGAAAATGTCAATTCCTCAGTAAGGGTGTCAGTGGTATGTAGTTAACAGTGATAAATTTGGCTTTTGGGGAGCTATTGCAATTGCAATTATTGCCATGCAACGTCATTTTAATGGGCCAGCTGAAGGTGGTGGCAGTTTGAACAGCTGCAGAGTTGAACACAGCACATTTTATTCAATATCAAAGTTGGAGCACAATACATAATGCATTAGCTGAAACAGCCCAAAATAAATCTTGACACTACAACAAAACAGAATTTAATGTTCTCATGCTATGCTAAGCTTATTCTTCATAAAATCTAACAGGAAGAATTGTGTTTGTCCTGGTAAAGACAGAAAATACTGCAAACCCATCTTATTCTCTTATGAGAAAGAAGTTATCTAATAAAACCATAAGGGAACCTTTTCCGGAGTTTTTTAAGTGTTTATTGTTACACTTACAGAAGCAATTCTAGTCTGCATTTGGAAACAGAGAAATTATGGATGGCTGGACAGGTTTGCTCTCTTACAGGCAACAACTTATGATCTGACTTTCACACACAAACTCCCACACGGAAACACACAATTTGATAATTAAATGAGAGTATATTTCTCTTTGCATAGCTCTTAAATTCATTATCATGCTTTTTAAAAATTTTTTCAACAATATAAAAACAACGAGAATGGCATGTTAATTTATGAATGATTGAATTATAAGCTGTGTCATTTTACAGAATAGTTGCTTAATATTTTTCTTTTGTAACCTCTTTTGCAAGCTAGTCATCAGATGCTCAAAAAGAAACACAGATGAAAAAAGAAATAACAGAAAGCTAATCCATGTTGAATTATGAGACTAAATTGAATTATATGCATGAATATTTAAGTTCTTATTACTCCATTTCTTCATATGACTCTATCTTTCTAAGCAGCTTTTAATTTCTGTGCAACTTTTAGTTAAGGGATGTTAATCATTGCATTTGGTGGTTATACTTCAGACTAATCTATACATTACTTTTCCTAAATTAGTTTCTTGTTTGTTTGTTTCTCACTGATCTAATAAATTATAAACATTGTATTTTATATTTGTGTTCCTAAGGTTGTATGTCATCGTTCCGCAAGATGTCCCACAGACTTTTTTTTTTAACATTTAGATATTAAAGTGATGACTATACTGCTGATGAAAATAAACGGATATCTAGTAATGACTAGCTTTTTATGTGTGTCCTGGGTTTAGCAGTAGCAATCATTTTTATTCCTTCTTAGTAGCTGCTGCAGTTTCTAACTTTCGGCCTAGGAACAGTGCTGATAATGATGATATTTTTAGCTACTGCTTAGAATGTTTAGTCCGATCAAGGGCTTTCTGAGTCTCCTGCTCTGCCAGGGAGGAGGAGAAGCTAGGAGGAAACAGAGACAGGACACCTGACCCAAACTAAGCAAAGAGGTATTCCATACCACAGCACATCATGCCCAGGATGTAAAAACTGGGGGACAGTTACCTGGAAGGGTTAGTTAACACTGTGGGGTTGGGCTTGGTATCAATGGGCTGGTGGTGAGCTGTTGTATTCTCTTCCTTTGTTGTTTCCCTTGTCATTGTTATTATTGGTGATAGCAGTAGTGGTTTGTGCTATACCTTAATTAATGGACTGTTCTTATCTCAACCTGTGGGAGTTACATTATTTCGATTCTCCTCCCCATCCCCTGGCGATTGGGGAGGTAGAAAGAGGGGGGAGTGAGGGAGTGAACTGCATGGGTTACAGCTGGGCTTAAACCACAACAGTGTGCTAAAAGCTTAAGTGCTATTCTTTTCCTTGCTTGTTTCTGAGGAAGCATTTTAAAACTCCCAGTAGAACACGAAATATATGTTTTTCAGATAGAATGGAAATATTAGTCTGTTGGCCTCCACTCTTTTGATGTTGCACCTCTCCTTGGCTTTGCACAGGCAAATGTGAATTTACTGAATTTTCTCAGTTCGATGGCTATGACAAGCCTTTTTATCAGGAGTGACTTACTCTCTCACAATAGCATTCCTCAGTCCCCAGACTTAATGAAAGGGACTTTTGGAAAGTCTTAACTTAGAATCATAGAATCATAGAATAGTTAGGGTTGGAAAGGACCCTAAGATCATCTAGTTCCAACCCACCTTGCCATGGGCAGGGTCACTGTCCTGGGTTCGGCAGTAGCAGTCGTTTTTCTCCTTCTTGGTAGCCACTGTGGAGCTGTGTTGGTTTTTTTTTTTTTTTTTTCCTTTGGACTTTCGGCTTGTGAGCAGTGTTGATAACACCAATGTTTTAGTTACTGCTTAGTACA
>JAOEHY010043534.1:0-17735 GCA_025447955.1 Psilopsiagon aurifrons | reverse complement strand
CCCCCTTTTTTGGAGTGGGGGGGGGAAGAAGGAGGGGGAAGTGAGTGAACAAAACTGCTTGTTTTACAGCTTAAACCACAACAACTCTTTTAGGAGGGGGAGGTGGGTGAAGAAACTGCATGGCTGATTTACAGCTTAAACCACGACAGCTTCTTTTTGTTTGTTTCTTTTTTTCCTTCTAATTAATTAAAATCAATTGCAGAACTTCCTCTTCTCCAGAATTGTATTGCTGACTGTTCACTACAAATTTTTGCTGTTCTCAGTATGAACATAGGTTACCTTCACCAGTTATGTTTACTTTTCTTGTTCTATCAGCATCAATTAATTCTAATTACACCGTAATATTAACTATTCCTAAGTCCAATTGTATTCTTGGGCAATAGTTTGAAAAATGAACAGAATTTCCAAACAGGGTCATTGCAAAGTGTAGGAAATATTGGCATAGAATACTCCCCAGTCTTGACAGAACAAAAAACGTATTTTTACCTTTTCTTATATAAATGTTCATGTATTTGCCCTATTACCTTCTCATATTTATCCATCACTCATAGTCTTTCATGTTTGTCCGTTTCAGTTGTCCTGCAGTCCTATTTTAGACAAGATTGTCTCTGAATTCTCCTTTTGTCTGTTACTATGTTTGAGTGAGCTTGTCAGGCAAAACCTTCATTTTCCATCTTCAAAACAGTTGATGTCATTAGTCATTATTAGTTTTCAACAACTGTTCAACACAATGATTTAACAGCTTCAAAAATCTCTTTGCTCCCACTGTCCTCAGAAATTGGCTAAAGGCTGAACCAAAGAAAGAAAAATCTTAGCCATGAAGCTTATTAGATTTTACTTATATCTTCTAGAAAACCACAGTTCTTCTCTTCAGCACAAATAATGTAATTCAGTATGAAAAAAACTCAGAAATCTCAAATCTTCAGACAAACTTAACCCTGCTCCCATTCCTCCTCTCCCCAAGCCCATTTATTTCAAAATTATAACATAGAATGCTTTAGACTGGAAATTCCATCTAAGAGCCCAACTTCCAAAGCTGCTGGTTCAGTCTCTTCCTCAGGATTTATGAGATATAGGAATGGGCAAAGTTGGGTTGTCCCACCTGAGACCAAAGTCCAGATGTTAAAAAATTTATGCTGGCGTTATTAGTGACTGTGCTGAAACTTAACTGGACTTCAACTCTCCACACCAGCTGCCTCTGACTATGGGGCTGCACTCGGCTACAAGTGATTCTCTTCCTTTTATCTCCAGATTTCCTCATCAGCAGAGGTATTTGGCTTACCCTGGATTCAGAAGCCAGGTCGTGAGTCAACATATGCGGGAAATGTGATCAATCAGGGACAGTGGCTTATGGGCGCACTTAGAGGATAAAATGAAAATGCTTACAGTTTCAAGGATTCAGAAGTTTCCAGGTACATGCTGAGATAGCTAGAAAGGTATCTTTCTCTGGTCCCAGAGAGGATTTTCTGCAATGGACCCATAAATCTACTTGGCTACTCACAGATAGATGCCCTTGAGCCTTCTCTCAGGGTTTTCCCCACACAGAAAAGATGGAATGAACACTTGAAGATTTTTGAAAGACTGCCATTGTCTGACAGTAAATTGGTCTCAGGAAAATTCTGACCAACTCTAACTTTACCTGAAATCCTTTTGGTTCTATCAATACTTAACTTACAGTATCCTAAAACTGAAATCTTTATGGGATGCATCATTTTAAGACCTTTTGTCTACATTCTGCAGCAGATTCTATTTAAGGAAGAGTTTGTATAATATATTATGCATGTATGTGCCTTTCTTAGCTGTACAAATTGATCTCTAGAGTTTACCATAAAATGCTCAAATGCAAAGAGCTTAAAACATGGAAGAGTAGATGGAGAATAAGTAATATGCTTCATTAATATAATGAGTTAGTAAAGGAATAACATTAGTTTGCATTAGTTAATATTTGTACAGTTTTCTGAATATACAACAAGCTCCATATAAGCATTAAATTATTAATACTAGGCTGTCAAATCTCTCTGGTTTGTACTGCTCTTGCTTGCTGGGTGCTATGAAAATGAATACATGCCTAAAAGGATGAGCACTAGATCAATCAAATCAAACTTAGACTACACCTTAACAAGTGTTGCGGAGTCTGTTTTACACATGGAGGTAATGTTTGTGCACCTGCTGTTGTAATATTCACTGAAACACCTCCTTCTGATTTTTTTTCTTCCCTTTAGTATGAAAGGATCAACACTGAGCACATTACATTTGTTTGTGTGTTGATACTATGCTACTATGCTGGTGGCATTTCTATCTGCATGCACTCAATTTTGCATTCTTTACCAATAACATATGATCCCAAGTCTTGGTTTCATTATAATTTATGAGATCTTCATTCTAGCAGTCATTATACAAATGACAGTAGTTAAATTTTGTGCTGTCCTGATTATATAGACTGTGATTGTCCTACTTCATATAGGCATCAGATGAAAATAATGTCTGCCCTTTTATGATGGCTCAAAGCATTTACAAATACTGATCAATGAGTTAAAATTTATATAGTACATAAAGTTTCTATGAATATATATGGTATGCATATTGGTCTAATACTGATAATGCAGTCTATCTACATTTTCAAGATGACAGCTATAGCTTTGAAGCATCAAGTGAGGTTCCTTTCATAAAGCACCTTGCTGATAAAAAAAAATCATAAGTGATACCCTTTTATTGTGGTTGGCTACTATTTTAGTCTAGGTAAATGTATGAAAGAGAAAAGCAGAGGCACAAACCGCAGCAACAGGTGCAGAGAAGGAGGGAAAAAAAGACAGAAAAAAGAGCCCAAAAGAGCTCTTTTGAAAGAGCTGAGAATTCACATGAAAAAAATTTGAGGATAATTCTGACCATTTTATAGTGTTTGAATTCCTCAAGTGCAGTGTAAGGTAGTGTTTCCCATGCCTCATGTAAATAAGATCGTACCAAAGTAACCTGACCTCATCATTACCTTTTTCTCCTAACCAAAATACCTAGCAGGATGACATTTTGACTAGCTATTCAGCTTGAAAGACATAACTGCATATTCCTGCCCATTTGAATTGCAACTTCTTTGTACAGAATTCACAGTGCTTGCAGTCATTTTCCTCCTGTTTGGTCTCATTGTAGGTTATCAGAGTAAAAAGTGATCTGTAGCTGGACGAACTATTAGAAAAACTCAGTTTTGCTGCACTCCCAGCAATGAATCACACAGTAACTCAGAGAAACTGAATATTCTGGTAATTAAGCAAAATCAGTTAGCAATATCAGTTAGGGCTGTAACAGGAAAGCTGAAATGAGTCCAGTTGCTAAGAAAAAAAAACCACCCCACAACAAAACCTTTACTCATTTACTACCAATGACAGACAAGATTGACATATTTGCTCTGAACTTCTGAATGAAGTATTAGCAGTTTCTTAGCAACTAATCCCATGGAAATGGATTCATATGTGAATCTACAAAATAGGATTAATCGGATTACTTTTACAAAGCACAGACTTTTGTAAAGAAGCCTAATTTTAAATAAATTTAGAGTTTCTGGTAAGCTAATGTATTGGAAGGGCTTTTTTTAAGCTTCTGCTAAAGCTACTTGGAACTTGCTTAGGCGGAACCAGCATTCAAGGACATATATTTATTGCTCATGTCCACCAAGGTTTTGAACTGCCTGCCAGCCTGCAGGACTGGTAAAAGGCAATACTCTGTGTAATGGCTGCTATTACGCAGCAGCCTCACTGTAGTCTGACTTGAAAGAACTATTCTGCAATTAATAAGTTTTTTTTGTGAAGGTCAGTATACTCAGAAAAACATGCTCAGAGAAACATGCACTCTATTCCTGTCTCTCATGAACTATTTTGTATATATCATATGTATCTTGGTATTATTTTATGTACTTTTTTAAAATTGCTTTTTGGTCTGAGCATCACAGAACTCTGTTGGTTTTCTGAGGCTATTTTATAACAGCAGAACCCAAATTGTTTGCATTTGTTTCCAGTTACTTTTGACTATATGGATATATAGCTTTATGCTATGATCACTAAAGTATCAGTTAAACTTGAACAATAAAAAAAAAACCAAAAGAGTTATTTTGCAGCTGGACCTGAAAATTAGATTTCTATCCAGACTTAAAATCAGTTGGATTCATGTTAAAATTAACTCCATTGTAAAACCAGACTGAGATTTGCAAACGTCCCTCTCCAATGGTTAGAAGAAAACAAGGCAAATTACCTGTTCAGATTCAGCACCTTATGTTTAGAAAGTTAAATTAAGGAAAGATTAATCTGTTCCACAGTCCCTATTTGAGTATCTGATGGAATAAAAAAAAAGAAAAAAAAAACATCTAAAAGATCTTTAGAACATGATAAACTTCACCTTAACCTGTCCCTACCTACTAAAATGTAAGAAACCTTCTTGCGCTGAACTTTTATCTCCTCTAGGCTCAGAGACTAAGTGCTGGCCTCAAATGACCTACCAATAGCTAGAAAAACTTTAGTAATGTTGAATATGCATTTTATTTATTGGAAAGAAAGAATCTTAGCAGTTGGTACTAATACTCTATTTAGGAAGACTGCTGCTGGGAGAATGTTGTAATAAGACTGGTGTTTTACACAAGAAATCAGTGCTACTTTCCGAAATGCACCAATGGCCTCCAAGTTATATTTGTGCTTCAGAGATAAGCTAAATGCCATTATTCTGTCTTGCAGTAGTCTGTATTTTTAGAAAAGATAAAATATCCAACACTTGCATTTCTTTACATCTCTAGTATGAACCAATAACCCCACGAAATTGGATGAGCACTAACCTTCTGTGAAAAATGATTAGCCCTATGTTCTAAGATAAAAATAATAAAATATGAAAAATATTTGAAGGACAAGAATTGCTCCTCTTGAGTTGAGAATTAAATTTCTTTGTGGAATTGTGTATAAGATTAATTTTTTTCCAGAAAAGTGTGGAGTAGCAAGTAACACTATTTACTAGGATTTAGCGAGATACGTGGAGAAGCTTGAGTACGGGAAAATTATTAGAAAGAGACAAGGTAGGATTTTGAAAAAATAGCTACATGGTTTTGAAGCTGAAAATCCATTTCTAAATGGTGCAGGAATTTGGGAGTTTTACACTTCATTGAATGTCAACATAATTTTAGCAATTAAGTGCTTACATCACTTTTGACAGTTTCACATACATTTTAGGAGAAAAAATAAGTAAATAAGCATTAATCCATTTTTCAGAAGTATTTGTAAGGTTGACAATCTATAAACAGAAGGCTGTTGAATAATTTACAGGTTATTAATTTTTTGGAAGATATATAAAGGATGAGGCAAGAAGAAACAACAGACAACTATTCTATAAATTTGAGAAAATTAAAATTTTGGAAGTGGAAACCTTGTGCTAAGGAGAAAGGGAAGACTGGAAGTCCCCCAGAAATCAATAATTCTGCAGACTGGGAGAGCAACCCTGGGAGCCTCTTGGGAGAGTGTCAGACTTCCCTAGGAGCTCTGCTAGTGGCAGACACCTGGAAGAGACACAAGGCAGATGGGTCCTGACTGATAGAGTCCCAGAGCTTTTCTCTTCTCAGTTCTGTGAGGGAAGAATGTTCTATACACCTCTTGCTTCAAGACAAGGTGAAACAGCCTGATAGTATTAATCTCATCCAAATCTTTATGGATGTGTGTGTCTGCATCTGTCCCACATCCAAGACAATTCGATATGCAGTTATCTCTTTTTCCTTCAGCTGCATTGAATTCTTATCTCTCTACCGGAATACTTTTCTGATAAGAAAATTCATTTCTTCCATATAACAAATATTACTGGTATCATGACCCTGGAGAGAGTACTTGGAAACACCAATAAGATTAAATTCTAGTTATAGAAGCTCAGGGGAAAAAAAAATAAAATAAAGGCTGCTATCCATCTACAAAACATAAAATTGTTTGAGAATGGCAAAGTAGGAGTGCATTGATAACAACTATCTGTTAGGAACTTCTTGAGATGTTTCCAGTAGGGCTCTGTTTGCCCTTGATTTTCAATTCTTTTGGGCTAGAAATAGGATGGTGAATGGGTTGCTGTTTCCCACGCTGAAGTGGAAGATAGATGTTTTTAGTCATGCAGAAGATAGAGATAGAGATAGAGTTCTTAGCTACACAGGGTTCACCTTTATATTGAGTCCAATGACTTTCTTTAATGACTGCTATCCTTTTATTCTCAAATTAAGTCAGGTACTGAATCCAAAATAAATTTGGACAGGGAACCTATAAATGACCTTAAGGCAACAAACGAAACTACTTACACATATTTAAATGATACCAGTTAAGACATAATTTCTCATGTTATACAGCCTGTTTTGATTTGCTAACACTATAGACTGTACAGTTTGTTCATTTAGTAAACCTGTATCTGTATAGGGCATTGAAGAACTACATAAAGATATCCAAACCAAACACATCACATTTAACCTGCACTCCAGAAGAGAACAGTCTTGGCCTTGCTGAAGTCTGTTCATGATCGTACGCTGTTCCTCTCATCAACTTCAGTAGTGTAGTACACTAACATCGCTGGACAGTTTATGATGTCATATTATGTGTGAACATTCAAAGCTAGTTGAATGTCATGGGACACTGATTTGGCCAAATATTTGTATTGTGTATTCCTCAAACTCTCTCTTTATGTGAGCTCCTGTGGACAAACTGTGATTTTGACCATTAAACTGGAAAAGGAAGGTTTTGTTGGAATATAAACTTTAAAGGAGAGAAAATTTAGAATAACTTCTGCATAGCAATAAAAAATTTAGAAACAGTTCTTCCTTGAAAGAATGTCCTTGCATATGGTCTTGGTTTGAACTAGCTCAGAGATGGTTTTGGCTGCTAGAAATTTTGTTAATGTCTTTGTCGTCTTTTGCCATTTCTGCGGTGTGGCTGCCTGATCCTTCTTTGTTTCTGCCAGTTTTCTTGCTTCTCTATTTGAACTGAAGTTTCTTGGACCCTTGCTGTGATAATCTCGCTTTATACTCCCTTTCATATCCTGCAACCTAGAAAACTTTCTCTCAGACATGCTTGAGTTCGGTCTCCTTTTCTTAGTCCTTACAGTAAGGCTGACATCAGGAGAGATCAAACATAAAGATTCATTGCATGGAATTACACAAGTAGTGTGAGCACCCTATGCCAGGACAGCCTATCCCTTACAGATTTGACATTGATTTCATGAACCTACCAGATGTTCTCTGCCAAGATTATATTCTCACTGTGAAGAAGGAGAACTGCCTGTGAAAATGTGGAAAACCCTCTAAGTCATCTGCCTTACCAGTTTAGATATGCAATTTTTTCTCTGATACAGAGTAATTGAAATTATTTTAGTATAGATCATAAAAATGGTAGGATAGGAGAAAAACAGACATAAGAGTACGTCTGTATATCCTAGAAAAGAGATCAACTTTACTGAATTACTCTATTTCATTCACTAAACAGTAGAGGATATGGGTGCATCAACATATTTTGGAAATTAAGTCAAATGTAATTTGCTTAGTTTAATAGCCTGAAAGCACCTGTTAACCAACAATTGTTATGATTTTACCATTCTACTTGACATAATGATTAGGAGAAGAAACACATTTCATTTCAGGAGGATCATCTTCTTTTATTCAGAAGAGACCATTAAAATGTATTTATATCATTTGATTAGGAATAAGAACATAATGAAACAAATAATATTGTAGTCATTAATCAGAATCAGGTCTTTGCTGTGCTAGGTGCATTCCAAGCTGACATGGGAGACATTATTACTTTACCACAAAGTGAAATTCACCTTCACATAGAAGGTTAGAGGTCTATATATCCTCTAAAGCCCACATAAATAAGCAGTTTTATGTGGAGTTTCCAAATGCGGTAACATCTTTTACCATAAAGAAAACAAGATTACACAGGAGAAAATTTAGTTCTGCTTTTTTTTCAGGCTGAATTTCACTTTTATCATCTACAAGACTCAGAAAAAGTTTATGTTCTTACGTGCCGTTTATGAAGTTCAATATGGCAATAATAACTGAAATTTTATCACCTTATCTGTAATAAGGTTCTGAAGATAAATACAAGTAATTTTTCCGAAAATCTGATAGCTTGTCCTGAAATTAATGTAAGGAACCATTTATGAGCCAGGATATATCTAAATCCTAGTGTTTGAATGAGTACACTGTGCTAGTTAAAAAGCAAAGCAGTTTGAACTAACTGCAAATACCTCAGCTTCCAACAAAAACAGAACAAGAGGTCTGTAAAACGTCTCATTTTAGATGTTTTCCTGCCATAAAAATAATTTGATCTTCTACCTCTAGGTTGTAAAATCAGTCATTCTGGATCCAGTGGCTTCATAAAATTCATGACTTGAAAAACGGAGGACAGAATTAGTTGTTGCATGGTTTCATAATATAGCTTTCACACTGAGTCTAATAGCTGTGCCAGAAAGCAAAGCAAGGTACATATAAATTACTGAAAGTCATGGCTAAATTAATATTTCTACCTTCATGCACACGTAACTTGCATATATATAGATACCAACATGAAAAAGAATGTGTATAAAAATGGGAAACTTTCAGATTCTATGCATGAAAAATCTGAAGCTGTACAAGTTTTCTTGCACCTGTGTTCGTTTTGAGAACCTTAGTATAGATAAGGTAATAAAATTTCAGTTAATTTCAGTCAACCTTATGTATTCTCAATGTATGGCAAAAAAGTGCAAAATTTTAAACTAGGGGTAAAAAGGAAATATTCCTGGAGCAGGTACTGTGTACCCTGAACTTTGGCAAACTCCAGCTCAAAATTCCACATTTGTTCAAGTAGAATGTTGGTTTTTACAACATCCTGCTCCAGGAGGCAAAAGTGGGTACTGTTTGAAGCTGTTCAGAGCTGTAAAATGTTCAAAGTTTAACCTGAGATAGACAAACTAGCAGAGTGAAAATGAGGTGAGCAAAGAGAAATGAGGGATATAGTTTCCATGTGACTTAGCAATTTGTCACTTCTATCTCAATGCCTTTTATGATTCATGGCTAGAGAACACAAGATAGCACTGCATATAGTAAAATCTTATGAACAGAAGTTTTGGGTTGGATAAGCTACAAGCTATGTGAAACTTCCAAAAAAAAAAAAAAAAAAAGTGTCAATAAAAGCTTTATAATTTTGCACTTGTTTTCTGCGCATGGAGAATGCATATCTTCCAGATGTCTTACACACAGACACTTCTTGTTTGAGCTGTCTTTTTTTTTTTCATTTTAATCTTTATTATGTGGTTTGCTTGCCATAAACCTAACTTTTCATGGCTTCAAGTGGCTACTAAGCATCTAAAATTATCTAAAATAATTTTGTATTAAGCAGTAACAACTCATGACTTTTACATTTTGAAATCTTTATCTCTTCAAGAAGCAGAATATTTTTACGAGAAGAGTGTGTATTCTAATGATATAAATGACCTGACTCTTTCCCTGCAAATGTGGGAGAGGTAAGGTTTTAAATACAGCACAGAAGCATTTGAACAGAAATATTACTTAAAAGGAAATTGCTCTCGCTATTAACAGTTGCTACACTGCAGTAGACCCTAGTTAGTAGAGATTGTCATAAAATTCTGTAATTATGATTTCATTTCAAAACAGATAGCAAATAATGTTGCAGGATTTATATTTGACTGATTTTGTAAAATCTCCTAATCATAACATCATCTGGAAGATGAATGTGGAATACTTTTAATCATATGGCCAAAATATGATTAAGGAATATAAGCACCACACTTTAAAATTAAAAACTCATCAGATATTTTTTGTGTTTTTTTTTAAGTGCACATTGGTGCTTCCGTTACTGCTATTACGGGTTTTTAAGTCTTATGTTTTCAAGCTTTTTTCTCAAACTTTGATGGCTGATAACTTCTTAGCATATCTGTTTCACTGTTTGGTAAGACTTACATCCAGGAATGAAAGTTGCAAGGAGAGTTGAGGTTCCCTTCAGAATACTGATTTGCCTAAGTGAGATTTCAGAAAAGCAGGAAATATGACAATATAATATAAATTCTCAAAGCTACAGATGTTCCACACTTTCAGAATGCAAGCAGCTATCCTTTCCAAAGCATGAAATAAGCTACTATATTTTATGGACATAAGTTCAAAAATATTAGCAACAACACCTACATTATTTTTTTAAGCAAAAAAGTTTATTCTGAAATACCCACATGAAACTTGAACACTAAAAATGTTAAGGTATGAACATCATACTATTTTCCCATAGAACATCGGGGAAGTTGCTAGCAGCACATAGCAATTAAATGGTGGCCTTTGCCATTAAGTTTGCATGTCACAACCAGAATTTGTAAAATGAGATATAACCCTTTTATAAAAAAAATTAGATATGCTCTAAACGAAGGAACAAATAGTGATCAGTTACCATGCAGCTGATGTATCTCCTGGAAGACAAATATGTAGTACTAAACAAAAAAAAAACATTAAAAAGTGATACTGGATCAGACACCCACTAGTATTCAAAGTCTCAGGTGTTAAGTATCAGTACATACATTCTATTTATCAGTTTCAGGCTGCTTCCCTACATTTTCATTACATATCTGAGAAATAGAAGAGTATAGCGACCTTTTCCTGATATTGCAACAGACTATATACTTAATGTTGATCACAGCCTCCTTTGGACATCCATTCTCTCCAGCATGGTGTCCTCCCAAGGCTGCAGGTGGAGATCTGCTCCACTGTTGATCTCCATGGGCTGCAAGGGCACAGCCTGCCTCACCATGGACTGTAGATAAATCTCTGCTCCAGCACCTGGAGCACCTCCTCCTCATTTTTCACTGGCCTTAGGATCTGCAGGGCTCTTTCTCTCACATGTTCTCACTTCTCTCCCGCCTCCTGCTATGAGGATTGTTGTGAAGATTTTTCCCCCATTCTTAACTATGTTATCCCAGAGGCACTACCACCATCACTGATGGGCTCAGCCTTGGCCAGAGGCAGGTCTATCTTGGAGTCATCTGTCATTGGCTCTGCCAAACATGGGAGAAGTTTCTGGCACCTCTCACAGAAACCACCGCTGTACACATCCCCACTACCAAAACCTGGCCATGCAGACCAATAAAACAGCTTAGCACCCCTGGCTCCAGTAGTCTGAACCCCTACAGATGAACCCAGACAGATCTAGAAGACAATTCACTAAACAGTATTCAGCTATCCCAGTCCAACATCTTCAAGACTTCGTACTTAGTGAAGACCAATAGGCTTTTCAGAGGAATCAACAAAGCAAGAACCTAATTTAGATGTTCTAAATTATACCCTGGACACTCCACCCTGTTACACGGTAAATTGCTTCCTGCACAGTAATTTTTCATGTAGGTAAGCTGCAGTCAAAGCCACTTTTAGCTCAAGACATGCTCTCAGTTCTTGTCTAACAATGCAGCCCTGTTTTTAACATGACTAAAGATACTGTGAAAGCCCTTACGCATGAAGCACAGCACTTGCCAGCTTTTAAATTAACTTTGTGCAGGATTCACAGAGAACTGGCAAGTTAACTTCCACAGGAAGGGTCAGTATCACTGACCCAGCAAAGTTTCCACATTTCAGCTTGTCTCTTCTAAACCAAACCATTTTCTTTTTGGTGACTGAAATAGCTGATTGACAACAAATTTTTCACCCTGCAGGTGACATTATGTTGCTGTAATATACTGTGGTCTATACACAAGCTTGCTTTGAGCTGACCAGAAATCCTATGACCAACATTAGCACAAATGCCTACTTAAATTAGTGGAAAGCCCCACTTCTTTGATTCTGCATCTGTGGCACAATTAATTCATGACTCAGACCACCTTCCCAATGAAAACCAAGAGTTGAATCTATTAGTTCTCTCATCCACATGGGAATGATTTAGAATTTTTGAAGTTGAAAAAAACATCCTGAATTTCACACAGCAACCTGCTGATAGTGAGTGCAAATTACAAACACTGGTGCATATGAGTGCTGTGTGGCACACAACTCATTAAACAAAGAACCACATTCTGCATTAGCCCCATAATTAATGGGATTAAACCTCCAGAGTGGTTTCCAACATGTATCATCTGACACATGGGACAGTTTAACTCATGAAGGTAGGTTGTAAATGCAATAATTTCTTGAAATGAGGCTGAAAGTAGTTTGACCTTGCATTTTAATGGCTGGCAAATATTAATTGTTGAATTTAGGACCATTTACATTGAAAATTGTTTAGTAAAACTATGACTTAGGCTGCTGCAGTGACACAAAAAGTTAATATATACTTCAGTCACAATCTGCATTAGGATAATACAGGTAAACTAAGGCCAAATTAATTCTCTTTACTGCATCTTTCGGAATTTTGTGATGTCTGTCTCTTGCATCGACACTGAAATAGATACAGTTGTCATTAATTACATCCATATATCTACTTAGAGGATAAAGTAAAAATATAACTTGTAGAATTCTGTGCAAGTAAAAATGAGATTTACACCAACCAAAGCAGGTTACCCATCCCCTCAGCTGTTTTGTTGAGGGCTTCAAAGAATCTGTGCTGCTCATGGATTGCTCTGGAGATGCTCACCCCTCTCATGAATTTCATTCAGAGAAAATAAGTGCTCAGTTTAGTGTTTCAATGTAATACAAAACGCTAACTCTCCAAATTGGCCATAGCACCAGTTTTCAGGTAATAATAGGTTTAAAAAATATTTAACAGAATTTTAATTCTGAGGAACATGTGGTCTAATTTGAACTGTTAGAGAAACTTTTGTTTAAAAAAGAGGGTTCAAAAAAGTGACATGGAAATAGGTAGGAGGCTTGGGACTGAGAGCCAGATAAATTAATTTAGAAACCAGACTGGAAGGTAAACAACAATTGTGGTTCAGTCCAAGGCTGCTTTGGGTTTTTATTTAAGCAAATGAACCGATAAATTGAAGATGTCAAAAACAAAACATTCAAAGGAGAATTTAAAAAAAATGTATCTGGACAGAAAGATTAAATGTGGAAAGGTGAAATACTTGAGCTAAGTAGGCCACATGAGCTGAGACTTCAAAAGATGAAACAGGAAGAAAAAGGACTATTTCAAAGATTATATCAACTGACATGGCCTTGAACAATCTCCCTCCCAACAATGGCAATCTTTCTATTCATTTCAGTGCATGGGACTTAGAAAAAGTGAGAGAATTAGGAAATTTCTGTAATGGAAAAGCTCTACTTTAATTAGCTATAAGCACTTGTGGTACAGTTTGGTTTTAGCACATTAAATAGACAAAAGTTTTGGACTTTTTGACCCTTTAAGTAATGTCTCCAGTTATAAAGTGTCTATTGACAGCTCACTTGCAAAAATGTGTTCATCTGTTTAGGAGTATTTTGCCAAAAGCACAAGTGGACAATTTAATTTCTTATAGATGTGAATGGATGTTCTTGTCTTAAGTCAGAGGACCAGTATAATAAAGAAAAATGAACCAAAGATGGCAAGTTATGTATTCCAGATATAAGCAACACAGGAAATAATAAGAAACAATGATTTATCCTAGGCTGAGAACCTGGGCTCAGACGCATACTGTAACTTCCATGATTGCATTTCATCCTTCTAGTGCGATTCAGGGACAATTGAGTAACTGTATTGATTGACTTACTGGATTTTTCATTTTTCTTGGTGTACTTTCAGAGACAAAATAAATCACACTTGACATCTAACAAATGTCATGTACATTGGTAATTGCTGCCTTTAATACATCAAAGCATATTTCCTTTTTTAAGAAAGCTTAGATAACTGCAATATAGTGGCAAATAGGAGTAAATTAACATTAAAAAATATTTTCTACTTCTTAACCAAGGCAAAAATTTATTTATCTTTTGAGACAAAGTAATTAATGTGTTCAGTGTTTATCCTGAGACACTTGAAAGAGAATACATCATACTACTATTATTCAGTAATAACTAAATTATTAACATCCCCTAAATAACTTGAAACTCATGTAATTACCTCTTAATTTTTTTGTACCTTTCATATGCATTTTTATAGTTTAAGCTACTTGTGAAAACTTTAACAATAATTTTATGAACAGATGAAAAGGTAGAAGATGGTGAGATGACATGAAATCGCCAATTTCAATGACCAAAGACTCGTATCTTTCAGCTTTCTAAAATAATGACATAAAAAATAGGAAGGCATAGTAAGTTTACATTTATTTAATTTGTTGATTGGTTCTTTAATATAATACAGGACAAAGAGTAACTTTCAAATTGTATGTTTTCAGCAAACCTCTTTTAAACTAATTTGGAATTGTCTACTCTGGTAAACAGTGATATGAAAAAAAATATTTTAAAATGTACATCTCAAAAGTCTGGAAGGGGAGATAAAGAAAGTAAGTTGATTCTGAAGAGTCATAAAACCTTAGGTTTGTCAATTTTTAATTTCCTTATCTAAACCCAAGATTGTTTATAGTTGTCCTGTTTCTGATAGATGCTTTTACCCTGATCTTAAAAATAGCCCAGTAATAGGGATTCTGCAAAGCTCCAAGCCAATTTATCCTAGCATTCAGCTATATTTTACCATTAGAAATTATGTTCTGGACTTCAGTAAGAAAGATCTAAGTCCATTACATCATAACCTATCCATCATAGAAAATGGAGAACAGATAAGTTTCCTCTTCTTTCTGTATCTTGAAAGAAAATCTTGTAAGACTCTTGTCAGTATTCTCTTTTTTTCTGGAACATCTACATCCACTTCTTCCAATTCTGATTTTTGTCATGTTTTCTGCACCCCAGAAAATTTCTTTGATCTTTTCTGATCCTTCCCTAGTTGAACCATATCTTCATTGAAATTCAAAGACCTGATCTATTGAAAAATGCCCTTGTCCACAGCAAGGGAGTTGGAATAAATGATCATTAAGGCTCCCTTTCAACTCAAAGCATTCTATGAATCTATGTTTCTATGATTCTATGATATCATGTCTCATAGACTTAAGATGCCCTGATTTCCAAACCTTTCCTTAATATACAACAAGCACATAACCAAAGGCCTGCTCACTGCTTCTATTTCCTTAATATACAACAAGCACATAACAAAAGGCCTGCTCACTGCTTCTATTTCCATACTGCTTATAAGTAACTATATGTTACAAAGTCTTTTCAACTTCAGCTGAAATTTCATTTATTAGCTGCATCTTTAAACTAGTAAAGTTACTTTTATTTTAAGAATATTTTAAAAAGTTATTCCTTTCATGGTTATAAATTTTGGTTTCCATCAAGTGTTGACTAGCTTATACATTTTTACTGTTTTCCTTGCGTTCTTGGAGGTTAGTCATGCTGCTTCTTAGCCTTCATTTACTAAAGCAAACTTCTTAAATTCTTTTGGTCCTTTATTATGAGATAGGTTTGCTATCTACCTACAGATCTTCTGTCCTGTAACTTAAATTGAGCTTTTCTGAACTTAGTTTTACATGATATTCTAGCTAGGGCTTTCCTTATCTTTCTTAGAAACCCCCACCACTCTATTTCCTAAGGTTAGGATGTCCATTTTTTCACAGGTACGTTGTAAAATGGCCTGTATTTTTTCTGTTCTAAATTAGTCCAGTTATGGTTTTTTATTCATGTGTTATTCTCAACTGATAGTCCTCCAGTTCATAGAGTCTTTTTTTCATTATTCTGCGAGTGCATGACTTTGCATTTTGCACTTCTATACTTTATCCTCTTACCATTGCTTCAGGTTTCAAGGTCATATAAGGCCTTTGCATCTCCTAAACTCTTCCAAGTCACCTTTCGATTGACAAAGTCTAATAACTTTGTGTCATCAGAAAATAGTATTAGTGTGTGCCAAGTTAATAAATGAAAATATTAACTCAGGGCAGTCTCAAGGTTGATCGTTAAGGAACTCCCTTAATAATCTTTCTCTAGCCTGGTAATTTCTCTTTCAATGGAAGCAAGTGTCTTTTCTCCACAATGACCAATGTCTTGTTCACCTTATCTGTCTCATCTAGCATAATAAGTAAATTCTGATGCAGTATCACGCCAAAGACTTCCCTGAAGTAGGTTAGTTCTGCTGCATTGTAATTCTTTAAAAACAGGATAACCCAAATCTAGCAAAGATCACAAAACAACTTTCAAAAACATTGTGTTTCACCAAATCCTTTTGTTGTTTTAATTCTATATCCTTATTATCATCTCCGAAACATGTTGTTAATTCTGCAGTTTACTTGAACACATTTTCCTCTTTCTTAAACATATGCACCACATTCCGTTTTGTCCAGTCATATGGTGTTGGCACTGCTTTGACAAATTAGAAATCTAATTTGTGTGAAGTGGACTAGCAATTCTCTCACTATTCCAGAAAAGCAGTTACCTTTCTCAGAGCAGTGTCTGTTGTGCTGATTTTTGATTAGTGGGCACTAAAGTCTTTCTCGCAGAGAACTAAGGGAAAGTATTCATTTAGCTTCAGGCCTAGGTTTAGATGATTCTTAATTAACTTTATTTCCTATCATGTTGACAATGCGTAAACTCTATCATAGAAAATTCTAATCCCACAATTCATAGTAACATTTTATCTACAGGTACTCTTTTTGCAGCCAGTGCCTGCACATGCTTGATTTAGAAAGCTTGCTATGACAAAAATCAGGGCTCTCACTTAACTCAGGATTAAAGATCAAAGAGTATATATCAAACCTCTTTTTTACGCAAGATGGCTCTGATGAAGAAGTGATACATATATATATATTGCTCTGACACACCTCCATGATGCTTTTGCATTCTTATAAATAACCTCCGCACATCTCCCTTTTCTCCCACACCACAGCACCCTCTGGTTTCCTAGACACTGAGAATTTTGTTATATTCTGTTAGATATTTCTCTGAGATAGGGCAATATTGCAAACATTTTATTTTACTTAATTATTTTGTTATTTTATTTTATTTTATTTATTTTATTTTATTATTTTATTTTATTGATGTAAATTAGAAGTGAGATGTTCATGCTATTCTCTACTCATTTTCTGTGTCTTTAAATGGGAGAGGTATTATCCTTCCTCCTTTTGAGAGCGGACTGCTTGGCTCAAGACACATTCTGGCTGTCAGAATGAGTGAGTGACAAAAGCTGCTTTCTTTGCTATGTGAAGCGTCCTGATTTCAATCTTATTTCCTTGTTTTCCTTAATTTAATAGAAGGTCATTCAATATGAAAGAACACAATATGTTGTGTTTAAGGAAATAGCAGCACTCGCGAAACCGTCAAAAATAATTTAGGTAAAAGTGCCAAAAACTGCAAAGGGCATTAAACAAAATAGGAGTTCAAATTGGTCAAGATGAGGCATGGAGAGGGAGCATAGAAAAAAAGGAAGATTTGGAAAGACTTATGCTGTCTTTTCTGTAAACCTATTTGGTTTTGAGACTGTAGTATATTCTTACAAACTATTGTTATTTTCTACTTCCTGAACTGAGGAAATTCAGAACCAGTCCATCTCAAATATCATCACCAATTGATATTTTCCTCTGAGTACATTTTTTTATCAACAGTTATGTTGGTTTGTTAAACAATTGGTTTGCTGAACTCAAATTTAAGTTTTGTTCCTATATTCTCACCTAGGTCTCACAGGGGACTAGTGGCGATACTTGTTCATTACATTTCAGTTAAATATGCATATGTAGTATGCCATGGGTTCTGCAGTAGCAGTCATTTTTCTCCTTCTTAGCAGTTGGTGCAGCACTGTGTTTTTGACTTGTGGCCTGAGAACAGCGCT
>JAOEHY010043530.1:0-23139 GCA_025447955.1 Psilopsiagon aurifrons | reverse complement strand
GAAGAAATTCTTTAGTGTAAGGGTGGTGAGGCACTGGAATGGGTTGCCCAGGGAAGTCGTGAATGCTCCATCCCTGGCAGTGTTCAAGGCTGAGTTGGACAGAGCCTTCGGGGACATGGTTTAGTGGGAGGTGTCCCTGCCCATGGAGGGCGGTTAGAAATGGATGTTCTTAAGGTCCTTTCCAACCATAGGAATTGTATGATTCTATGACTCAAAGATCTACAGAAGTCATGAGCCATATTCTGCCATAACTGTACTTGTATAACCCTGTGATATGGAGACTGTCTCATAATTAGTGAATTATTTTAATGCTTGATGTTTAATTTGTCTTCCCCATTTGCATTTCTTCTTGATTTTCAGAATATTCCTCTCTACCTATCAAAGGTGGACAGCCATCCAAAGGTCTACATTTTTCCCACAGCTGCAAAATCTAGCAACTGTTTTGTGAACCTTTTTGTCTCTTAATGCTCGACTCAAAGTGTAGGAATTTTCCTATTGATTTCATAAAGTTATCCTGTCTCTTCTAGATATGTTGGAATGCCAGCAAAGATTAATTTGAGCTTTCTCTCTCTTTTAAATATGAAATACAAATTCAATAATATCCTAAAGACAAAGAAGAAATGTCCATACAAATCATGCAATGACTTTCTATGTACAGAATATTTTCTATTTTGCATATGCCTCTGAAAAGAAAGGAAGGTGGGAGATACAGTAAATCTTTTAGATAATTTGGCATATGTAAATGTTGTATAAATATGAAGAGGAATATAGGAATATTGTTATCAGTGAATAACAGTAGTTTGATGGATCATTTTCTTACACGGGACATTGTACAGCACAGTATCTATAATGCAAGCAGCATTTGCTTTTTGCTGTATTAGTACCAGAAAGAAGCTAATGTAGCACAGCTTGCCCTGAAATGCCTGAATAATTATTTCAAGGCAAAGTATTGGAAGGCTGTGCCTAATAGGTACTACAATTGAACTCAGTCAGAGAGCAGCCAGATGCATTATTGATTATGCATGCACTTCAGGGTCTTGCAGCTTTCACATCAGCACTTGCACTAAGTAATAAATTAGAAAAGTCTTAACATATCTGTTTAAACCATCTAAGCATTTATTCCAGCAATTAAAAATAAATGTGGTTATGATGTTACCACCATGAAGGATATTTATTTAGTTCAGCACTTTAAGGCTTCTGTTAAATGTTACACTCTCAAGATGACCTCTAGCTTCTACTCATTAGATAATATCAGACAGGTTTTTATTAGAAATTGATGTTTCTGTTGCACATCAGTGCACACTAGATAATTTGAAGAAAAAATAAAATGCATTGGTTAAAGGAATAGAGTATGTTACTAGTAGCCTTTCATCTGTGAAAGCTGCCAGTCTAAAGGGTGTTAATTTAGCTAGTATATAAAAGAAAGAGCCTGTACATAAGCACTATTTTTCTCACTTTATTAGGATTTTTCTTTTTGATCAGTAGAAATTTTGACTACTGAAATGCCTTCTCTTCACTTTTAGCTTATTAGGGAATAAGCTCCTCACTCTTGAATGCCTCCAGCCCACTGAGGTATTCCAAGGATTACAACTTTTTAAGGAGGGACTTTTGGGAAGAATCTTCTTAGGCAGGAGAATTAGTGTTTTTTTTCTATTGTAAATGCAATTCCTGAAAATTAGCCTGAAGCTATTCTCCAGGTCGCTGTTTTCTCCTCCTTCCTATTACAAACCATTTTCTTTCAATGCAGCACGTTTATTCCTGAATTGGTAGGTATTGGTGGAGCCTGCAAAGTATACAATTTCTTTTGAGAACATCAAAACAGGACCTCAGAATCTGAGGATTTCCAATAACATGGAGTGACATAAGTCCAAGGAGTTTATTTGGACAGGGAGCAGATGGTAAAACTAACAACTGAAACAACAAAGTAGCAAATCTGATTGCTCTGACTTTTTAGGTGATGTTGAAACCTTCAGGCAGCTGATGATCAGTTAGTGCTCAACCACACAGGCATTCAGGGCTGAATGATCAAAATGTATTCTATCTGAAAGTAGCTTGACAAGTCAACTCTAGGACCCGGGTAGAGGTATGCTGAGGAAAAAACTCAGAGTACAGCTCAATCCCTTATTCAGTTGTTGCAAGTTCTAGTATTGTATTATTTGTACAACAGATGGAGTCTGAAGTTCACCACAGTCTCAAAAAGGAATTTAATTTGCACCCTCAAAATCCATATGACCTAATGATTTTAACCTGCTTCTTCACTTTATCTAAGATATTGTGAGCTGTCTCCCATGTGTTCTTTATCCCCGTCTTCCAGCTATCACACACGGTTTCCCCCAAATCCAAGCTCTCTTTCTTCCCACTTATCCAAAAAAGCCAGAAAGTGAGTAGTGGGATTCCAGGAAAAAGTGCTGGCTTGTCGCTTGAAAGAGATCTGTAAGAACCGCAGATGTGGCCTCCATCTTGCCATAACTGAGGAAACAGTGGTGGATAGACAGGGAGGAACTGAATAGGGATTTGTGTCAGAAATGAAACCAATTAAAAGTTAAGCATTCACTTCAGAATATATTTCCACAATGTGAAGGTGTTAGCCGTGTTTTTTTGTTATGGGTTGAGTTCTTACTTCCTTATCAAGTACACAGGAAGCTCCAAGGAAGCACCAGTGGTGGCAGGTTTGTGGAAAGAGGAAAAAGAATGCGTTTTAGGGGACACAGACAGGGTAGTAAAAAACCTAGGGTATGACAGGAACAACAGTCTCCCATAATGCTTATGTTTCTATCTTAGACACTCTCTTTGATGGAGCTTTCACAGTATATGATACAATGCAGAGCATTTAAACCCTTTGATTGTAATTTTGCTATAGTGTTGGAATGAGGCCTTGCAAATTTGGATGAGAATTTGACAGAACTGGTAGGTTGCTAGGGCATATAACAAAAAGCAGCACTGTAGATAATCAGAATTGCCCTATGCCTCAAGTCAATACAATTTTTTGAAGACTAGGAACAATAACATTATGTCTGTTACCAGAGACTATGTATTATTTGAAGAAGCTTGTTACAGGCAATAATTAAATCTGACTGTATGTGTTTGTGATATTTAAATATTGTGGTCCCATGTGAAAGGATTAGCTTAGAGGAGAAGAGGTGAAGGGCTTTCAAAGGTTCAAAGAAGCCTAAGACATAGTTTGTCTCTTAATGGGAGTTTGACAAGTGCCTAATTACCTTTTAGTGTCATTGAGGATCTACCAAAAATTTTTAAATCCCATTTGGCACCAAAAGTACTTAGATATTTTTGAAAATCTGGCTTCGTTTGACTTGCCTAGTAAGGTACCAACTCAGAGGTAGTCAAGAGTGGGGTAAGGCTGTCTCAGAGCAGCTGCACTGATAATATTTCATAGCATGCCTAGAGATAACCTTTATCTTTTCAAAGGCTTACATTGGCCTGAATTGTGCTACACAGAGTAGCTCAATTAGGCTCAGTGGAGCTACCCACAGACTGCAGCTATATGACAACTTAGACTGTACTTTGATTTCAAGGAATGCTTGAAGAATTTTGTATTGAAAATATCTTAAACCCTGCCATTTTAACATGTTCACTGGAATGACATTGTCACTCATACTGTAGTCCTGACTTGGTTATGGGCTGTGAATATGTGAATATGTTTCTTCGTGGGAATACAGTGGGACTTCATGTATTACAGGCCATGAAGAAAACAGCTATCAGCAAGCCCTCCTTTCTGTTCCTCTACTACATCAGTCCTGCCCCACAGACATGTACTGCGGGGATGTCATGTAGTAGAACCCATTGAATCTCTCATCTGAGATCTTGTTAGGCTAAAATACATTTTCTGTTACAAAGTATTTGATCTCTTCTGCTCTCAGAAGTCCATCAGAGACTCATCAGATTTTTGCAAAAAAGCAGTCATGCAGGTAGACTGTAAGTACTGAATATCATGAGACATCTGGAGTACCTTAATGCAGAATTGCAGTGCTAGATCTACTGTTTGCAGAGCTTGTCTACAGACAAGCAGATGTATCCTGGACACTTACATCCAGGCAGGCTAGCACAGCTGCTTCATGGGGGCAAATATCCTAAATGCAGTGAGGACTTCTATGATGCAGCCAGAAATTGATTTCCCAAATATTTTCTTCATTTTCTATGGTTTCTGCATCAACAATAAAACCACAAAACCTATGAGCACTTTTCAACTGTGAATTAGAGAACAGGGTGGACAGCCCTTGATTAACATTTTAATAGAGCTTTTGGACAGTATCTATACTCTGCGCTATCCAGCTGGAATCTTGTCTGGTCTGCCCCCAAATCAACTTGATAACAAGTTCATAACAATTTGTTGATAGCAGACTGGCTGATTCATAAGCTGCTTGTCACCATTTCATAAGTGATATACGAGTCACAGATTTAAATAAATCCAATATAAGAAATATCTGGAACCCGATAAATCTGGCTATTGCTTATGAAACTAGCCCAATATCTCCTGCACTGTCATTCTGCTTTTTCACATTTTGCTAAGACTATCTTCTTAGAATTTACTGTATATGCAAAACCAGCAGCGCAAGCAAGATGGAAATCGGGGCATAAAACTTAGACACATGAACTCTCCTATGTATTAATAAGTTAGTGCGGGTGGAGGAAAAGAGATGTAAAATAAACCAGGCCTCAGATAATGCCAGAATGACAGAAGTGATGTAATGCTCAAATTATAGTTCTTTGAAGTAGGCTCTGGGTGAACTAAATACACAACACATGGCAAAAAATGTGTGGCAACTGTTGTGGTAGAATTTGTCTTAATTAAAGCTCCATAAGAAAAGATAAATCTTCTTAAGCAGGAATAGGGGTTCAGTGAACTGAAGCCAAATATTCATCATGCCATTTGAGTTCAGCAAGTGAGCTAAACATGAGTTTGCATAATGTATTAGAAACAAGTGTATTGCATTAGGAAAATTCACAATGTCTGTTAATATCTGAAAATAAGATACATCTTATGCTAAACTCACTGTTTAAGTTTTAAAAATCAAAATCATATTTATTCAGAGTGCCATCATTAAAAATGTACTATGATCTTTTTGTCACTTGGCATGGCCTGGGTTGTGTTTCTGACATCATTTGTATCATACCGTCCTGGGTTCAGCAGTAGTAGTCATTATTCTCCTCCTTAGTAGCTGGTGAAGCATTGTGTTTTTGACTTTCAGCCTGGGAACAGCGCTGATAATGCCAGTGTTTTTAGTTGTTGCAGTAATGTTTAGTCTGATCAAGGACTTTCTGAGTTTAATGCTCTGCCAGGGAGGAGGGGAAGCCGGGAGGAAGCAGAGACAGGACACCTGACCCAAACTGACCAAAGAGGTATTCCATACCACAGCACATCAGGCCCAGGATGTAAAAAACTGATGGCAGGGTCCTGGAAGAGGGGGTTCACTGCTGGGTTGGGCTGGTTATCAGCTGGCAGGTGGTGAGGGATTGTACGCTTTTCCCCTGTTGATTCCCTTGTCATTATTGCTGGTAGCAGCAGCGGTTTGTGTTATACTTTACTTACTGAACTGTTCTTATCTCAACCTGTAGGAGTTGCGTTCTTTTGATTCTCCTCCCCATCTCTCTGTGAGCTGGGGGGGGAGAAGATAGAGGGGGAAGTGAGCAAACTCTGACTGATTTACAGCTGGGCTTAAACCACAACACATACCAATCTATAAACCCTATTATTGTGGGTGCATGGCAGGGAACAGTCTTAAAAGTAGCTTTATTATGGATTGATTTGCTCTTGCTGACCAAAGAAAGAGTGAAAACCTACTTCTATTAACTATAGCTTATAGATGAGTGAATCCTATGTGAGTAAAGGATTTAACAAAAAAAATTTCATATGAAGTAGGCAAGAACCTTAATTAAAAACTAAGCAAAAAAACCAAAATCAAACAGAAACCGCACAGTTTCATGTATATACCTTGAACAGCAAGACCAAGGCTGGCACAGCTTCATATTTGCTGCAAACCTGTTGCCTATGAATTACAGTGAAACTAATTTTAGCCCAAATGTTTAATAACCAGAATATATTGCCAGGCATTTCAAATTTGGTGACTATTTTTCCTGTTACCTGGAGGAGTTTCATCTAATGACTGCATCAACATTTTGTAGATTATAAAAATGTACATAATAGGAGATCTGAGGCTAGTCATACATTTTGCAGTCAGTTGCATAGGCAAGTAGAGCCAGATTTACCTGTACAGCCAGATGTTGCTGCCTGTACATTTTGACAATTCTTCCACAGGTTTCATTTTTTTGTGTTGATGTAATTCATGGACTATAGGGCCTTCTCTTTTATGAGGGAGTGATTATTCTTCCACCTGCTTTTCAGTGTCATCAATCAGATCACCTGATCTGATTTTATAAAAGAAGTCCTGCATTTTTGTTTGTTAATAGTGGAGACACTTGATTGTTGAGATGCATGAATTCAGAATTAACATGCTGCTGCTCATCCGTAGGAGAGTCAGTAGAACTGCATATGCTAATTTTGTGTATGTATGTATTTGGTACCTTAAAACATAAACTTTATATTGGAGGAAACAAGAAATATAAATAAATAATATTTTGTCCTCTTCTATAGGATTTTGTGGTCTTTTGTTGTCACATTTGTACAAGCTTTTGAATTTCATACTCCAAACCATTATTTAACTAAGGATTACACTGAAGTAGACCATTTTTTCAATATACCAGTAAATGAATGCTTGAATTTTGGCTAAATCAGAATGTGTAGGGTACAATTTTTTTGCTGGTGTAAATCAGCACTGTTCCATTTAATTTAGTATAATCACCAAATCTGAAAAGCCTAGTAATATAGCCTTAATTTTTTAAGTATTTGCGATTCCTACTCCTCCATACTTAGGACACGGCTAAAAGCCTGGTATATTGCTTACAGGGCTACATCTGACACGGGTGTTGAGGAGATGTGGTTGTGATCCACAGCAGTTAAGAAAAGCTGAGTGGGTAAAAAATTAACATGTAAGGTGGCTTTGACTCTGCATCTTAACCTGTGTGCAAACAGGAATTAAGAGGTGCTGTAAAGATTTCCTTTCTGATGTGCCTGGATACTCCAGAAAAGGTGGAAAGTGTGAAGAAGACCCAAAAGAGAAAGCACATACTATTCATTCTGGGAACTTCACTTATAGGTGGTTCCTTTATCCAGAGATATTTTTCTGTAACAATAATGTCATGATTCTTTATAGTTAAAATAAATTTTAATGATAAAAGACGGTCATGAGATTCATCCAGAATTCTTCTAGGTAATTCAGGACTAAATACTCAGGTAAATTCTGCTGAAGTAGTGGGATAGGCTACTCTTTTCCTCATATTCCCCAAGTAGCAATAAGACTACCACTGAAGATATCAGAAGCTTTGTTCAGGATGCTTAGAAGACACTGCCATCCCCTAAGTGCGGGTGGGTTTGGGTGCTCTGGGTGTGCCACCAACAATGCTCCTCTTCTACCCAATTCATGACACTCAGGATGCAGAAGCAATATCCTTTTACACACCTCTGTTCCTTCTCAGCTGTGGTCCTAAGGAGGTCTCAATGGCTGTGGTCCTTCAACATATGACAGCTTCCTTGGCACGTATATACAATAGGCTGTAGCCAAGCTGGAGGAGAAGCATCCAATGTTTTATGCCTTGGGGTCTTGCACAGTCAAAAGAAAATGTTGTTTTGTTTCCAAACCAGCAGCAGCAACAAAGATTAGAGCCCAGTGACCATAGTGGCATGCTTAGCACATATGTGTGACAAGAACAATATGCCAGTTCTTAATGAGAAGCAGAAATTTTTGGCTCTGACAGTATTGTAAGATTTTCAAGACTTTACAGCCACTTTTAAAGAGTACGTAATGCTTTTGTTTGTCTATAGCTACAAAAGTATACACATATATCAAATGTATATATGAAAGAGGAGCGAAATGATCCATGCATAACAAAACAGACGGTGTGGTGGTGACAACTTGTAAGCTACATATTGAATTTATTTAATTTAATAAACAATAACTTGTCCTAATGTTTTAGCCCAACAAAGTCTTCCCTTGCTCCCAAATGTTTGCTAAAATAACTTCTTTCCTTGTTAATTGCCAGTTCTTGGCTGCATTTTGTGCTAATTTTAAACATATGTCATATGCAAAATATGTTAATTTTGAAAGCCAAATCTGGCAGGAAATGATTGTAGAACTGGCATAGAGGGGTCTGGGACAAACAAACAGGCAAGCTTAAAGCCGGCAGGATGCATTTTCAATGCACAAAGTGTATTCTTTTTTTTTTAAATCTTTTCCAGTCATTTCCATGTGAGCACAGGCAGGAATAATGAAGGAAAGGCAAATAGTCTATGATGAAAATTCAGCATGGAATGAAGAAACCTTTAATTTAGACATCTGCTGCATTTTAATATATCTCAAAAAATTCAAGAAAATCAGCATTCAATGGTTAACACAGACCTTCTGGTTCCTAAATACTGCAGATAAAAATTATGGTAATTGAAATGTGATTGTGTTTATGATATATATTTACACTTTACTGGAACAATTGCTAATGGAACTATAGTAAGGCAGTGGGTTGATATGGTTTTTGGAAGTCCTATAGATTGCTGTCAGTTGGAAACAGTTGCACTTCTTCACTTGTTTAATATGATTCTTTGCAGAAGTGTTATCTTCACAAATGCACTCCATGAAGTATTCAAATCAGTTAAAAATAACTGAAATATCTCTCTCTTCAGTACTGATCTCTGTATGAGTTCAATCCAAAACTTACTGAACTTTACAGTCTAGGTTTATATTTGTGTTTCATGAAGATATTTTTACATTTAGGAGTAGGTATGTACATTTTATCCCAAAATTACTACTGCAGTTACTTGCGCACATATATATGCTGAGTTGATTGTAGCAGTAGTTCTTAGTATGGCTTAATACACATAACTACTTTCAACACACAGAAATTTTATAATGATGGACTACATCTAAAAGGAAGATCCCTTAATAAAAAAAAATACAGCTGCATGCAAATGTATAGCTACATACTTAAGTGCAAAGCTTCCTCAAGAGAATGCAACAATAAAGGGTAAGGAAGTACCATAAGGAGAAACAACAGAAATCTGAAGAAAAGAATGTAACTTTAATTCTGTCCTTTCAGTTACAGGCACTACAAATTTGAATTATGGCAGCATTTGTTCTTTTTCCTATCTTTTCTACTTCTTCAGGTGAAATTTCTCTGCTATATGATTTGAGAATACATGCTTCTTAAATTTCTGAATTGGAACAAACACAAACTTTTTAAAATTTTCATTGGTTGGATGCTCTGAAAACTTTTAGTAGGGAGTATTAATGATGTCAAGTGTCACAAAAATATATGCCTGATTTTCATGTATTTTCATGTATTATAAGTTGTATAAAATTCAGACATAATGAAACAAAATGATGTAGTCAAAATTAACCTTTTTACAGTGTGGAAACAACATTTTCTGTCATTATACAAATGAAAAGAGAGTGAAAGTTAATAATGTTTTAAATAAAACAAAGTTTTTCTCTATCAGAATATTTTGACTTCACTGAGACTACATTTTTAGACAGAAAACTATTCCATTCTGCAAAACAATTGCCCACCTCTCACCTAAACTAACCTAGGATCCCCTTAGACAGCAATGTTATGAATAACTTCTGTAGGTGGGCAATTCCAGGCTTATTTCTGCTTATAGTGGTTCATATCCAGCTGTCTCAGACAGACACATTATTTTCCCAAGTGCCGAAGCATAAATCACTACCGATCTTCTGTCTAAGCAAAGGGAGAAATAGGGTATGAAAGAAAGAACTGCCAGAAGGATTGTCATGCTTCTTTGATGATTGATCTTCATGCTGAGGAAAAATAAGACCTGACATCATTGTCACTTTCAACACCAAGGAGTTTCTGCAAAATTCCTGTTCAAAGATGATAACTGGAATACAGTTACCTATTCTGGAAATTTATAGAAAGAATGACCTTGCAATCAGATACCATAGGGTGGTTACTTCTGGATCATATATTGTACAATGAAAAGAAGGATATGTCCCATGACAATTCAAAAAAAAAAAAAAAAGTTTAAGTAAGCTTTAATATATAAAATGTATAGGATGCGTGAATTAGATTGAGAAGATCTAAAATATGCTTATATGCAATCTTGTTTTTTTAAAACTTTTCTCAATAAAAGGTTCTCTCAGCAGACTGTTAAGACAGTTACTCAGGGACATATTCCTTGGTTAAGAATAATACATTCACTGATCCTTGAACCATATCAGTGAATTGAAATAAGGCAGTAGAACTGGAATTCACATTATGTTCCTTTAGCTACCCCAGAGTTTAAGCTTTTTAGACCCCTCTCTATTCAACAGAAAGAGATAGACTCTTCCATAAGGAGGTTCATCCTGTTTGTCTTGAATAGCTCGACTACATGTATGAATTGCCCCTGGAGTTCTCATTTTATCTTTTAAATATGAGAAGTTAATAAGGTAATAAGAAGAGACTGGACAAGTAGCACATGCCAGACATCTTCTGTCTTCTGCTAAGATAAATAGTATTGCTGCAGGAATGTTCTGTCCTCTGATCATATGCAATTGGGGAAGAAGAAATTTACAGCCAGTTTAGGAAAACTGGAGGCAAAGTTTTCCACTTAAGCAATGCTCTCCAGACTTCAGAAAAAAATTAGTGGTTTAGAGCACTGAACTTGTGAACCTCTGGAAATAGCTCCTGGCTAGACAAAAGATTGTACATAGGACATTCTCTTTCTCCACATACTGAAAATACACGTCTTCATATTCTCACAGTCTGCAAACAGTGATGCATAATGGCAAACTGAAAGAATCCACAAACAAAAGCACAGTGGCCTGTATCATGAGAGTGTGGATGAAACTTATACTGTCCTTAGACAGGGATCAATGGAAATGACATTCAATACTCAGAATAATTATAAAGAGAGCTCAGTTACTCTTCTGTTAATTCAGTGTAAATTATTCTTTTCTATATGGGACTTATTTTTCTTAAGTTAATTGGTCTTTCATTATTTTGCAATGTGCACTCAGAGATAAATAGTAATTAAATTGCATGTTCAGTGAGAAGTGCAACTTAAATTAAAAAACATAAAGCTTTTTTTTTCTTTACTAGAAAGAAGATATATGAAAATTGAGGAAAGAAACAGAATTTAAGTGGCCTGATTAATCTGAAACTTTATAGAAGGAAAAAATTATTGCAGAAGTCAGATTTACCACAGCTTGGGTTTTAAGCTGACAGAAACTATTGGTAATATTTACACATTTATATTTGAACAATGCATGTCTTCTCAGAAAAGAAGTTCATAAAAATCTTATTACACCAAAGAAAGAGTTAAAGCAGAATTTTAGTTCACAACTGATTTAAAATAAGATCTTGTTCCCATGGACATTTCAGAAGCTTAAGTTCACTCATGGGAGTGGCAATACAACGTCTTGTCAACAAAACTGGTAAACTGGTAGCCCTGCCAAATTTCAAGGCTGTCCAAAAATTCTCATTACAAAGATTTTCTTATTTGCTTATACATTTCTTAAAATTTAAACAGATTGAATGAAATTTTGTACACTGAATGCCCATTGCTAGTGATCTTATTAATTTATTTCTCATCAATTCACTGAAAGAAATTGAGACATTTGCAGTATTTCTTATTAAAGATATTCTGTCTTAAAAGAATGATTAAACCTCCCTTTGAGAAGCTTCATTGTCCATTTTTAGAGTAGATATTTGAGAAAGTCTGCTATCCCCTGAAAAAAGCATACTCTTATATGAGGAGTGTAAGATACCATAGGTAAGGATTGCATACTCAGCTTTAAATCTGGGACAGAATGCATGTTTGACTTTAAAGTTTTAACAATTTTTTTACCATTGATGTTGCCGTGTTTTTTCATTAAATACATAGCTCCTAGAATTTACAGATGGGTCTTCAGGAAGAGCTAGACTTTGGGGAACCAAATAATTGAGTAGGTATCTGCTTACAGATTTGCAAGATATTATTTTCCCCAAACCCAATTATCTTTCAGTAATGTTTAAAAATCATCTGTTAATTTCAGAGTTATTTAGTGCCTTATGAGAAATTACTCCCCTGGCTTTATTAAAAACACCACCTTCGGAGAAAAATGTAAATCATTATGCAGCAATGAGAAGATCATTCATAAAATAAAAAAAAAAAAGAAAAAAAAATACATAATTTAGCAGTCTTATCTTAATTGATTCAGACTGAATCAATTTTTTAATCCCCTGTGACTACATACCAAGATTTCTTAGCAAGCAAGAAAACACCAAACAGATAAAATTTTCTGTTCCTTGTAAGTACCAGAATGTTGAAAAAAGAAAGCTATTTGACAGAGTAGAATAGGTCTTCATTTGGGCAACTTTACATGTTTTTAAATGTGTAATTAATTTTGTTCATGTTATGAACATATTTGGCATCAATGGAAAAATATCATTAATAGAAAGCCATCAGCAATCCTTGAATTTCAAAGGGGTTCCAAACAAAAGTGACAGGTTTTCTGTTTCCTGTTTCTGAAAGTTACCATGTTTCAGAAACCCTAGATAAAGCAAATGGCATATAAATTGCTTAAAAAACAACTTAATAAAATAATATCTTAATATAGATTCAATTAGATGCAAACTGTATGACTTCAAAGGTAAAAAAAAATGCTTCTATGATGATGTTCACACAAAACATTGTGTCAATATTACATCGAGAAAATTTTTATCCACAGACTTGTTGAAAATATGACTTCTGTTTCAAAGATGCTAATGAACTTCTTAATACTGTGGTATATTTGGTATATTATAAATGCATGCTGCACAGGAGATTTTGATATACATATATACACATTATAAATATTAAATTGTTGATATATGTGTATATGTAATGTGACTTAATCCAGTAGTTATTCTTCCAAAACAGGATTCAACTTGCAAAGTCTCTTCCTACTTTCATCTCTGCCCTTCTTTCTCACTTTTTAATTTTTCTTTAAGCCAAGTTCTGAGTCTTTAATCCAGATCATATTACTAATGTCTGACAAGTGGGAAAGGTTTTGCAACTCTTACTTGAATTTTGTAAAGATTACAATTTATTGGGTTCAATTCTTCTTTAATCAGGATTTATTTATTTAATATGAAACCTATTTTACTATAAAATTAGGAATTTTGTTAACTCTTGATTTTAACTGATATTTTTAATTTTACTTTCCAGGAGATTAGTATGTTCATAAGTAGCATCTACAGCTCTCGCAAATATCTATATGTATGGTTATACGTTTTGCAAAGATTTCACTTTGCTCTATTGCACAGTGGAATAGCACTACCTTTACATATGACCTATATAAAATACGTATTTTTGTCATTTGACTTCAAAGGAGTGGAGGATCATGAATGACTCTTACAAACTGAAGCAGAAGTGTGGTGGTCATTGCAGAACAAGATTAGATCTCAGGACTGCAATTCACACACCATTCCATTTTAAGGTACATTGCCAAACTCCCCCTAAAATACCATTTGTTCTGAGGATTTTGCCAAGGCAGCACAGTCTTGACAGAGGAGGATTGGCACACGAGAAAATTGTTGTCTTGGTTCTCTTTTGTCCCAGGAGAAAAACTGGAGATTTTTCAGTCATTTTCGGTATGATTTATTAGAATTAGGGGTGTGTTTCTGTAATTATGTTCTTTAAATGCATTAATACCTTCTATTGTTTAAGGGTATTAATAACATCAATGAAACTAAACAATTGTTTAAAGTCATATATGGGTTTATAACCCTGAAGCATCAGATCCCCGATCGTCTTTAATATTAAAGTTAACTCACTTTAATAGCAATTTAACTAACTTGATGTTAGGGCAACAGTCAAAACAACCTTGTACAGAAAAATGTAAACTTCTCCCAAGAAATAAAGAACACCAAAGAACTAATGGAAATTTTTAACAAACCTCACTTTCTAGGCTGCGCTTTTGAAATTAAAATGGCTTTTGATAAAAGGTTCAGTTTGGTGGAAGCCTGCTGTTATAGTAGATCGTAGGTGTTATAGTAGATAGTAGATGAGTTTAAAACAAGCCTCCTACTAAATGTACAGAATATATTTTGCTTTTGGGTGTAACGGAAAAGCAAGAAAATCTTTTCTGAGGCTGATAGATTCATACAGTTGTATCTGAGGGAGGAATCTGGTCACTGAACCTCCCTATGTACCAAACCAGCTGAACTGTGGTTTTGTTACATGGGAGGAAATGTTTGGGTAAGCAGAGCAGCTGTCAGTTGCTTTTCACATCACAGTGTTGATGCTCAGAAACTGAAGAGAAGGTGAAGAATGCTACCAAATGTGAAACAGAGGCTGTCCCTGAACGTGAACATTCTGAATTTTCACACCAGTTTTACCTACCTAGATTGAAAACTACACGTGTGTATGGGTGCATTCATCACTCTCATGAAGTTTTCTTGAACCTTCCTGATTGTGACAGGTGAAGTATAAAGCATGCAATAAAAACATCCCCTCCCTACAGCTGATGCAGGGCTTGGTGGCCAGCTGGGTGCTAAGAAGGAGGCTATCTGTCAAACAACAAATGGACTAGGGAATTGGTGCAATTGGACTTGGCTAACAATTGATGTTTAATCTTATCCTGCTTTACCAATGTGTTTTACAGGTGCTTGGCTTTTGTCCTAAAAGCCAAAGTAAATGAAACCTGTATCATCTGTGAGATGAAATACAAATTGTCATATGGGGAAAAAAGTGGGATACTAAAAGGCTTTAATTTTTCTTCTCCAGTGTTTTATATTATGCTCCATAGACTTGGCGTTTCATGGTGAACTTCAATAGAGGAAATACTGTGGGGTTCTTCACAGATTCTCTCCACCCTCCTCACTATGATCGATTAAAACATATGCTCAAACCAAAAGAATAAACAGCAAACAGCTGCAACAATTTAGCATATCCCTCCATTTTCCCTGCTGGGTAGCAGGATTTTTTGTTAAAGAATTTTGAGATTTAAAAATATGTCTTTCTTACGAAGACAAAACATTTAATGTTTCTGAGCTAAGGAAAAACATTCCTTCTCACCCTTGAAGTTGGGAAAAAAAAAAAAAAAGCAACATTGTTTCAAATATTTAAGTACTTTGTTTTGATGCTGATTTCTTCTAGTTGACATATCTTACATTTAAAAAAAAAAAAGCTGATTGCAAAATAAGAAATAGAAACTATGATTTCAGAGTGTTAAAACAGGATGTTTCTCAAGACAAACAAATTTTTCATTCTTATGTTTTAATTTTAAATACAATTCTGATACAGTATCTGTGGCAACCCATTCTTGTAAACTTTTCTGATAAAGGGTTCTACTGAAATTTTTTATCTAACTTTTCTGTTGAGGTAAGTATGGATAATTCATGTTTCTCCCTAAGTACACTTTCAAGAACTGTTATCCATATGAAAATTTGTGTTCTGCATGCACTCTGAACCAAATCTTTTTCAACTTTTCATCAAATGATTAGATAACACAGCTTTGAATATTTCAGAAATGCTCCATTGACACAGGTCACATTAAAATTTTCCACTTCCATATAAGCACTGAAAATGAACACTTTGAATAACCAGGATTCATCTTCTAGCTTCAAGGTGAAATAAAAGCTGTTCTAGACATTAGTAAGTCCTTAAAAGCAACAGATTATGCTTAGCTTTTATTTAAAACGTGGAAATTCCTGTGAGTCACATTTATGCCAGAGAGGAGGCAGTATAAATGTTCCTTATCAAATAGGTAACAGAAGAAGAAAAGCTTTTAAAGTTTGAGAACAAAAAAGGGAACAGATTTCTGCATAAAATGAGTGAGTTTTGGTTTAAGGTTGCCAGTTTTCAATCAGAAACTGTCAGGTCATTAAACTCCTGAGGAGTATGTCTGAGGTTTTTTTGTGTGTCAATCTTTCTCCTGTTATAGTTTATATGAGGAAATAGGTCAAAGAACTAAAAATTCCAGCTAGTGTGCAGAAGTGTGCTTTTGTTATGTTTGCATTTATCTGACATGATCTGGTTATGGCGAGTAAGAAATCTGATGAGAGCTGAGGTCACTGACTCTACACCAGTTTTCAGTTGTTTCACGTATTTGTCAGAATTTGGGTTACCTAAGAAATAAATGGGAAGAAAATAATCTTCTTCTTGATAGGTCCCCGCTCCCTTTTGAATACTTCTTTAAAGTTATATTTTTGTGTATCTGCATCACAGTACTACTTCAAATATGAATATTTGGATTTAAAAAACAACCAGGGACAAAAAAGTGAATAAAGTCAAATGCAAATTAAAGCACAAGAAATTTTTGTTTAACCTCATCTGAAGTTCATGGACTATAAAGATACCATCGGCCATCCAATACCTTCCATCAATCTTTATCAAAATGTATGTGTCACTAATAAACAGTATAAAATCATCAATTCCTACTAGGAAGAAATCATCACAGACTTCGTATAAATTTCTAATAATATTCACTTCAATTTATAATAAGTGAGGAAAAGAGCCTGGGATCCGAAAGTCTACATCTTGTAGGTGTTCCATATTTAAGCATTCATGTGAAGATATGTCATGACTAAGGAAGAAACCCTGCTAAAGAAGCATGATCTGTGTTTTGATTACAGTTCAGATACAGGTCATTTCTTACACAAGGACAGATGATATTAGATCAAAATTTAGGGGAATCATTCACCCTGCCTGATCACAGCTTTTAACTTTCAGAAAGATTCAAGAATTGTCTAAAGTTACCTTTGGCTATTTATAAGAAAAAAGGAGAAAAGAAGGAAGGAAAAAGAGAAAATTGTCATTGCCAGCTGCACAGCAAAAATAGGAGGGATGTTTTTTCTCACATAAGCAACAGAAATACAGACATGGAAACAGAGACTCCCTGGCACTACAGCACAAAACCAAAAAAATCTACAGATCTGTGTGAATTTGCATTATAGCTTCATTTGCAAAACTAGACTGACAAAAAGGATATAGTTACTGTATTATTCAGCAGCAAATGAAGGAAAGCAGGGGCAAGATTATTTAATTTTGCTTCAGATTAGCTGGGAAACAAAATTGCTCAGTTTGTGTGAGGCATCAACCTTTTGGAGTGATGGATATTCACTCGCTTTAGTGGGAAGTGACCCTCTAGGCCTATTGAATGCTGGCTGCTGCTGTTTTTGTCATACTTAAGCATAACTATTTACCCTCTGTGTTTTAAGGAGAGTTCATATGGACTCCTGGGAATATATTTCTTTTCAATATTTTCCAGCATAAAATCATCGTTTAGAAAGCATTTTCTGGATTTATAATTGCTTTGCTATTTTGAGTTTTAACTTACTGAATTCTCTACCCAGAAAAAGAGAAAGCATTGTATATTATTCAAGGCACCAGAAGGCACATAATTTTCCTTACCCTAGACAAATTACCCACGGATAAAAAATTGTTGCTCTGGAAGGAATAAAGAGGATTGGCACTGGACTTCTTTGTTGGTGGTGAGAACTCCATGGTGCACTAGTTCATATCAAACTCCTGTGCAAAGATACTGAATTATTTTTTAAAGGATAGTAAGAGCAATGGCAAGGCAATAGTGGGAAAAAGTAAGCTCTATTGGATTTTGCTCTTCCTACTTCTGATTCCACAGAAATCTGCTGCAGATGACAAACTGACTCAATAACCAAAAGATTAAGTGAAATACCTGTGTTCCAGGTGTACACCACTAGTTTGTTAAAAGCTGTGCTCTCTGTAGACCATACCTTAAACAGTTGCTTTACTCTCATGGTGTTGAGGTCCTATTTTCTTTCCTTCACAGAATGCATTTGCCTTCTTTCATACCCTGCTGTGAAGGCATGATAGACTAGACAGACAATAATCGGCAAAATTGTTGTGAATTTTGAGCTGAATTCAGGTTTAGATTTGAGGCATCCAGACAAACATTCAAAGGGTTTGGTTTATCATGTCAAAGTGTAACATCAGCAATAGCCAGGATAAAGAGTCTCAAGCTTATCCTTAATTCTCAGGTTATTTATTTGGATACCAAATGTTTGAGATATTTAATTAATACAGATAATCTGCTGGGAATCATACAAATGTTTAGAAAGTATGGTATTACAGGCTTGATACTTCTCTTGCCACCTAATTTGGTTTCCCAGGAGAATTGGTGTGTCATTTTTATAAAATCCAATTTTATATTCTACGTTGGACATGTTCAACATGTTCTACATGTCCAACAAATATAATTTCCTTTATTTAAAATAACTCTTCAGGATTTCCTTGGAAATGAATTTTTATGATTTATTTTAACATGGCACAGTTAAAATGTTTTATACATGCTTCATCAATACACAGTGCATTTGTTTTTTTTCTGAATAGTAGAAATTATTCTGAGTAGTTTGTGTGAGCTGATCACACCAGAGTTTCAAATGAAGGGACCTGCAAGTATATGTAAAATACTATAAATGAAACTTGGGAGGCCTCAATTTACAATTTTAGCTGTTGCTGAAACTATATTGCAGTAGTTAGAACTGCAAGGAACTGTGAAGTGATTAACTGATGGTGGGAAGCATGACATTTATTTAAATCTAGTACTCTATTCACAGTTGCCTTGCAGAAAGATTTTGATGCATATGCCAAGGTTATAATAATAATAACATTCTTAAGGTCCATTTACTACAAAGCTGAGCAGTCACAGCTCCTGTTCAGTTTGCACCAAACTCAGTTTTTTTACTAGCAATGAGAAAATCAGTGTTGCGGACACTATGAATAACTCCTGCTAATGGCTCACAGGTGTTTTCATCAGTCTTAAAACAGAGACACTGATCAAAGACTAGCAGTCATAGGCTGTGAGTACATAAATATGAAATTTGGTATGTGCAACAGACGCTGTAAGCTAGAGTGAACAAGCGTAAGTGTACGCAAGCACGGAACAAAATTCGGAAAATATATCAAGTTGTGCAAAAAGTTGAGAGTTGATTATTTAGCTATACTTGCAGAAAGCATGAGACTATCACTCATTTCTTGTTTGATCCATACCAGATAAAATTACCTTAGAAGTCCCAGAAATTAAAGAAAGTAAAAAAGAAGAAAGATATCAAACATTATGCTTGTTAATGAGTCCAGAATTACAATTCGTTCAATATTGCCTTATTTTATACTGTTTATCCTGAATTTCCAAACATCCACCTCTTAGGAAACTACAAATAAGTTTGACTTAAAAATACTTAATTTTATAAATAACTAATTTGGGGTCTTCGCTTATTTTTTGACTCATAACTTCTGACATCAGCTTTTTGATCTTTATCCATAACCAGGAAGGCTAGCAACTTTTTATATTCTTAAGCCATGGTTGCAATATAAAAGAAAGCTTTTTTAACATTCTGTATGAATCTGGGGTTTAAAAGCACCTCAGTGCATTACAGCAGTAGAGATAAGAGTGTAAGCTGACAGTGAGTTGACAATGAGTTTGTAATGCTCGTGTGTATGTACCCTGCAGTCCTGCACAATGAAGATATGTGAACAAAGACACAACACTGTGGTAGCTCACCAAAGCTGATACAGCAATAAGCTTATTGTGAGTTTCAAGATGCTTAGGGTCTTCCCAATGACTCCTCTGAGCACATTCACAGTGGTGGTTTCCCTACCTCTAAATACCTTTTATGTGGGCCTGAATCACCCTGTGTCCCACTGTGGGGGGAGGAGATGGCCTACTGAAAGTGATTGTTGTTAGATGTTTTTATTGTATGACTGAAACTTTTGAAGAGTACAACATGAAATAGCTATTTGAGGCACTCTTTGTACTTTGCATATTAACATATCTGTTTACAGGTGCATTTCTACAAAGAGTCACTCTCAAAATCTTTGCGTTAACAAATAGCTGTTCAGTAAGCATTCACAATAAGGAAGCATAAAAAAGCCATAGACATAATGAGCACATAGCCAAAAATGAAATGCCTGTTTACTCAGTATTCCCAAAGAGCTGCTAAAATGGTAGAAAAGCATGTACATGGTATTCAAAATTAACGCAAATTCTACAGTATTCAACCAGAGACAAAGAGAGTTTAGGTACGATATATTTAAACTGATTTCTCAACATCTCAGGAAACTGAGAAGTGGCACACCTTTTCTAGAAATACCTGACTACACAGCAAAGTTATCTGCTGTTAAGGTGTGTGTTGAATCTTAGGGGGTTCTTGTACATGCTTACAACATCTAGGAGCTGTTTTGCAGATTCTTTTCCCAAATATAAACTATTTTAAGAAGAAAAATTCCACCAGTTTTTTAATCCTAAATATTTTTATACTACAGGTACTCTAGAATGTAAGTGTCACTGAGATTGAACTGATTTCAGCTGAGTCAACAAACTATTGTGTATTTTTATAATAACGTAAATGCGATGCCATTACTTACACATTGTTGATTTAATTGCAGTTTAATTAAACTTCTTTCCTACATGCTGTTTACCACTATGTGATTTCAAGTGCAAATACAAATTCAAAACGTCATGCACAATCACCCCATCAAAGCATAAACACAGATAGTGTAAGTAAGTGATGGATAACAACTGACAAGTACTAGTTGGGATGAACCATTTTCATGCTTAATTCTTGTTACACATTAAACTCATCTAATCTAATAATAATCTAATAACACCAGCAAGTTTTTCTTTTCAGTTTGGATATGAATTTCTCTGCTTAACAAATTTGGTCTGTAATCCACCAGAAGCACGAAGAGGTTAGTAGTCTGGTAAATGAAATTGTGACATTGAGAATTATTTAGTATAAATTTACACTATGCTCTAAGAATTGGGAAGTAAGCTCTTCCAGTAAAGGTCAGCTTCTGCGGATCTCATTGTTTTCTGTGCAGCTTTCTCCTTTTGGTATAACAACTACTGAATCATTGCACCTGGTTGTCTGTTGATCCACAGTAGTTGTCTTGGATGTTTCCAGTTCTAAAGAAACTTGGTTGTCACAACTGCTCTTTCACCAATCCACTGAAAACGTAGCAGAGGAAAGCTAGCGAATATGAGAAGAGATGATAATGAAAAATTGTATTACAACCTTCCATGAAAGAAGCTGAGTAGATATCCCTCTCTTCTTTGTGTTTGTAAACCACAAATGTAGTTTAGCTAATCATCTACCTAGACTTATGTAAGGCCTTTGATAAAGACTTCACAACATTCTTGCTGCTCAGTTAGAGAGATATAGGATTGACAGATAGACAGTTAGATGGATAAGAGATAAGCAGTTCAATGTCCAAGTGAAAACCAGTAACAAGTGGTGTCCCTCAAGGGTCTGTACTGGGACCATTATTGTATCTTTATCAGTAACATAGTTAGTGATGACATCAAGCATGTAATGTAGCTCCAATTGTGAGGTACCCCTTTTACCAGGGTCATATAGATATAGTTTGAAAGTCTTACAGTCATTTCTGTTGGCAAAACAAAACAAAACAAAACAAAACAAAACAACAAAAACAAGTCTAAGAAAGCTGAGTGAAAGTGTTACTGGCTTTGATATAATGGGCCACAGCTAGCAAATGAAGAGTAAGTAAAGAATTTAGAAGGAAGTAAAACCATTTTTCTGTGGAGAAAAAGGGATTAAAAGAAGCAGTTGCAGAGGAGAAAAGGAAGTGACAGCATGCCTTAAAAGTACTGTTATAGATTGATCATATCTTGTTCAGGAATTTCTCAATTCCTGTTAAGACAAGTTGTACATATTTCTCAAAAGAAACAAGCAAATAACGGTTCAAATAAAGGTAAGAAAGTCATCAAAGGTAGGAAAAAACATCTTCTACCCAAAGAAACCCAAGATTAGCCAAACTGTTTAAAGTTATGACCTACCTAAATCTATGGAAATATGTTAAATGATGAATGTGCTTCTTGAGTGCTCTGGTGCTCTAGAGAGCAGATATTAAACTACTGATGCTGCCAAATCAATTTCAGACCATGTGGAAGCACTGTGGCAATAGAAAGGGAGTAACTTAGGGTGTCAACTTTTGAGAAATTTGCCAAAAGTTGGGTTTGGCTGACTACTCATAGAAGTCGTAGCTGATTTGAGTGAGAGAGGGGTAATGCAACTGCACAGGCTTTTGAAAAATCTTGTCCTTGATTTATTTAATCCCTTAAAATAACATGGAAAGAAAAAAAGTAAAAAAAAAAAATAATTAAGTCTGGCTTTTGAAAGATTGTTAGTTGCCTGGAAATAGGAAACAAACATAAAAAAAAAGTGAATATCAATCATCTGACTCCATTCTAATTGTGTTAAATCATACACTATATAATTAGTGGAAGAGTGCATATTTTAACGGTACTATCACAATTATAGGGTGATATAGTAGTGTATTATAACAACTAATGTTATGAATGTGATTGACAAACATGATTCATGCTTTTGCTGAGTACTCCAATAAATGTTTTTCAGAAAACAAAAATATGTGATTTTCAGCCAGCCGTATCACAGTTCAGAGGCCTGCTATAAACCAGAAGATAGTCATAAACACACCTTGTGAATACTAAAGAATGTAGGCACTCATTTTTTAAAAAATCTTCATTATTTCTTAAATTGCCTATTTCTTCAAAGTATTTTAGACACATTGCAGCTGGAAACAAATTTCTACAAAACAGAAGTAATTTTACTCAAAAGTCCCAGATGAGTTTTTTTATTTCAATAACATCAGGTTTTTTAAAAATGCAAAGTAAACATTGCATACAGAAACATGTAACCAAATAAACTTTGAAGCTATTTTCAATTTCCTCTTAATTACAAAGTATAAGAATTTGTATTTCTGTGATTTAATGCTTTGAATTATTTGATTAGCTTCTGGTTTATATTAACAAAATTTAAAATATATTGTCTAAAGAAAAAAGGCCCATAATAAACATATATGAAATGTTGTCGTGGTTTAAGCTGTAAATCAGCCACGCAGTTTGTTCACTCACTTCCCCATCCTTCTTCCCCCCCAACTCCAAAAGGGGGGGGGGGAGAAGGATCAAAAGAATGTAACTCCCACGGGTTGAGATAAGAACAGTCCAATAACTACGGTATAACACAAATCACTATTGCTACTATCAATAACAATAATGACCAGGGAAAATACAAGGGAAGAGGATACAAATG